>JAVQJL010015478.1:0-10633 GCA_036024295.1 Nannoperca obscura
GTAGATGGACTGTAGTACTGTGTGGACTGTAGATGGACTGTAGTACTGTGTGGACTGTAGTACTGTGTGGACTGTAGATGGACTGTAGTACTGTGTGGACTGTAGTACTGTGTGGACTGTAGATGGACTGTAGTACTGTTGTACTGAGTGCAGCTGTTTGTGTTTTGCAGCATGTTTGTGTTGCTGAAGGGAGCCACCAAAGAGCAGGCCTTCAAGATTGGCAACGAGATCGCAGAGGCAGTGACTGCAACTAACCCCAAGCCAGTCAAACTCAAGTTTGAGAAGGTAGTGAGTGACACGCACACACACGCTGAGACACGCACACACACACACGCTGAGACACGCAGACACACACGCTGACACACACAGATAGACACGCTGACACACGCAGACACACACAAACAGAAACACACAGACAGCAGCCTCTCTGTAATGTCTGTGCACTTTTGATTTTGAGTTTTTTTCCTTTTTTCTCCATTAGATAAATTCTGAGGTAATTATTGGTGTGTGTGTGTGTGCGTGCGTGCGTGCGTGCGCGCTCCCTCCCAGGTGTACCTTCCCTGCGTGCTGCAGACAAAGAAGCGCTACGTGGGCTACATGTATGAGAGCCTTGACCAGAAGGAGCCTGTGTTTGACGCCAAAGGAATCGAGACGGTGCGTCGCGACGGCTGCCCCGCTGTTTCCAAGGTAACAGGCAAACCCACCCCCCTCCTCCCTCCCCCGTATCACTGTGCTCTACACCAATCACAACCACGCCAGCTTTCTGCCCACTGTCGTTCACTCAGACGGCTTGGCAAGTGTCATTCAGGGGAAAGGGCCCTGTCTGCTCAGGGACATGGGTTTATGTCTAGACTGGAAATGTCTGTGTTCATTTTGTCACACATAGCCTCCTCTCGCCATCATATTGAAATATTATGGGATTAAACAACTAGTAGCTCTCGTATTTGTGCTTATGTTATATTTAATATGGCCGCTGTCGCTCTGTCCTGCCATCGATCTGTTCTCCCAAGATTCTGGAGCGTTCCATTAAGCTGCTGTTTGAGACTCGGGACATCAGCCAGGTGAAGCAGTTCGTGCAGCGGCAATGTGTGAAGGTTCTGGACGGCCGGGCAAGCATGCAGGACCTGACCTTCGCCAAGGAGTACCGGGGCAGCAGCTCGTACCGGCCCGGAGCCTGCGTGCCTGCCCTGGAGCTCACCAGGTGTGTGTGTGTGTGTGTGTACATTGTTAGTGTGTATTTCTAGTGAAATCCCACAACAAAAGACAGAGGATGTCCTTACTTTCACTTGGATGAATATGTTTGCTGTGTGTGTGTGTTGTCAACTACAGTTACAGTAGTCGGTGTGAATCCAATTGCTCCTTCCCCACAGTGCTCATTGTCTGGCTGCAGTAGCCTGCATGTACAGTACCTGAGTCTGTTGCTAGGCAACCCAGCGCTTAATGGGTGAAAAAGAAATCTGAGTTGAGAAGCAAATATTCAGCCTCATTCATGAGCACTAGTACAGTTTACCTCATGTATTTATCAATTGGCTCGATGTTTCACTGTTTTATTTGAATGAATTGGCTTTTATATGAATTATTTGAGTAATTTACAGTAAAATGTACAATCTTTGACAGAGCTGCATTAGAGCACAGGGCCTCACATATACACGTGGCGTAGGCACGAAAGAAGAAAACTTTGTGAATGGATTTCCCCCGGAGAGCAAGAACACCCTGATCACATTCACACAGGAAGCTGTAGTCTGACCCACAGTCATAGGGCCTTGCTCAAGGGTGGGGCTTCCCCCACCCACACTTATCCTGCCTGTCTGGGACTGAACCCATGACCTTCCAGTCACCCCCGCGGGCATCATTTAGAATTCATAAAGGGAATATTTCCACTTCCTGCATTGTTGACGTAAATTCTACGCTCAGCTTTCTAAAAGAGAACAGTTAAGATCCTGTTTGTGAAGTTTATTTGTGTTTTGTTCGTCTCAGGCGTATGATGGCATACGACCGTCGCCTGGAGCCACGTGTGGGCGAGCGGGTGCCCTACGTGGTTGTGTACGGGATGCCCGGCGTGCCCCTCATCCAGCTGGTGCGTCGGCCCATGGAGGTGCTGCAGGACCACAGCCTCCGCCTCAATGCCACCTACTACATCACCAAGCAGATCCTGCCGCCGCTGGCCCGCATATTCCAGCTGATCGGAGTGGACGTGTTCAGCTGGTACCAGGAGCTCCCCAGGGTGAGACGGGAAAGACTTTAGTTTTTCATTTTCAGCAAATGATAATAAAGACAGAAACATCCGAATGAATTCCTTTTTGATCACCATCTATGTTTGACTGGTAACTGTGCTCTATATATAATGCTACATAAATACAACTGAAGTGATCAGCTTACTGTTGAAGTCACAGACAGTATTGGTGTGTTGTTCCCTTCAATCAATCAAACAGTGGAGAGAACAAAGGATGAGGATCCAGTGAGCCTCATTAAACTGCAGCCTGCTGCCTCAGTCTCTGTGAGGTTCTGCTGAGATAGAGCACACATGCCATCTGCTGGTGGAGCTGAAGCAGAGTCCATCCCCATGTTGTTTCTGGTCCGGTCGTGACAACGTTGTCCAGTCATGAGGCTGTGGTTATCTTCTGCTGGATAATCTTGGAACTGTGACATCCATTTGAAGAACTGTCCCTTGTCTCTGCACACAGGTCCAGAAGGCGTCCTGCTCTTTGGCAGTGGGTGGAGAGGAGGTGGGGAGAAAGGGAACCATTTCCCAGTACTTCACCACGCTCCACTGCCCTGTGTGTGACGAGCTAACCCAGCTAGGCGTGTGCTCACGGTGCCGTGCTGAGCCCCAGCGAGTCGCCGTCACGCTCTACCAGGACATGAGACAGTGGGAGAGTCAGCAAGACCAGCTGCTCAAGGTGAGACTGTTAGAAGTAGGGAGGAGGACTTTTAAAGAGTGAGTTAATGAAACGCTACAGATTACATCATGCAGGGCTAATCTTGTTAATGATGTGCTCACATCTCCACCCAACACTGCTGTAACAGCACTGTGAAAAGTGTAGCAGTGATGACGTCTATAGACTGGACAGCAATCACAGACCTGAAGTTGAGCCATTTTTCACCTGTTAATATCAAAACGATTATTTCAATGAAATATAATAACTATCAGCATGTGGAAAGGCTGCTGTGTAAGGCCAGTTTGAAACTTTAAAATCCTATGAATACACCATTCTGTGCCCATTATCAGTAAGAGTGCATTTTTATTATCAGAATGTTCGACCACACCTCCTCAGTAAGGGCAACGTTTCTGCCCCCCCTCAACTAAATCGCTGCTCCTTTGCTAGAAATGTTTCTAAGTTAGGAGCTCTGTGAGAGTATTGTCAGGATGTTGGTGAGTAGTTATTATGTGCATGCCAGCTGAGTTTAGTGTACATTTTATTTAATAAAGTCAACTATATAATCACTCGAATATGCTTAGAATGTTGTCCTTTTAGGTGTATGTGAGTTAGTCTCAGCCAAACAGCATTTTGTAGTAACATACAAGTGCCACAAGATGGCAGGAGCTCCATTTATATGGGAACTGTTCCATAACAGCATCCTGCAAATGTTTCACAATAAGGAAATGATGAATATTATAAGAATAACATTACATACATACATAAATTGTATGTTACATCAGACAAACAAGAAAACAACATCTCCCCAACTTCTTTAGTTAACAGTTTTTGTGAAGACGAGAACACAATAAGATCATATTATAATAGAATTCACTGAGTCAATTATATGGAGTTAAAGATCTGAGAGGAAACATTCAACATGTTGAGAAACAAAACACTAGTAACTAATGTGGAGAGCGGATACACTGAGGACCATGTCACACTGTATAGGTGTGAGGGAGAACCTGTCCCTCCACGTTCTGTCTTCATACCGACCTTTGACCCAGTCTCCATGAGCTGGTTCCAGTCAGCTAGATAAGGCACCAGCAGCAGATACTGTCAAACGTAGCATAGCCTCGTGTGTGTGTGTGTGTGTGTGTGTGTGTGTGTGTGTGTGTGTGTGTGTGTGTGTGTGTGTGTGTAGATCTGCAGGAACTGTAGCGGCTGTGCAGAGTGGCAGGTGCCCTGTGTGTCCCTGGACTGTCCCGTCCTCTACAAGCTGTCCCGGGTCAACAGGCAGCTCTCCAAGGCCCCCTACCTCCGACAGCTGCTGGAGCAGTTCTGATTGGCTCCTGAACCCCGGAGCTCTTCGCTGATTTTGGTGCTAACCGCTTCCCCCGGCCCGAGTGTTTCATTGTCTATTCAGTTGTAATAGTTTCAATGGTGCTTTGATTGAACCCTGTTGGGTTTCATTCTGTCTTGTAACTGTTCTTAAGTATTTCTCTGCCCTGTAGGGGGTGCCCCTCCCTCCTGGGGCTCGTGTTTGTCTTCATGCTTGTTTGCTGCCATGTCCATTAGCTGTTATGGGCTGAGTGAAGCTGATGTCCTAAATGACAGTGACAGGCTGCCTGTCATGGACCCAAGTGCAGGAGGACTTGTCTTGTATGCGCTGTAGCAGTTTGAGGTCATCAAGACAAACTACATTCAAACCACTAATTGACTTTTCTTCAGTCTTTCTGTAAATAGTTCCTGTATAGCTCAATCTACAATCTCACTGAAAAAAATGGCCAAGAATGCAATCAAATGTTTCTATGCATTCTTTGAATGGATGCCACTTTTTATTTTTATTTTCACCTTGATTGTATTGATGTCCATCTGGCAGACAGTCTATCTACAGAGTGTGGAAACTGGAAACCATTTCAATGTAATAAAAAAAAAAACCTGGGACTGTTGCAATACTGTATTTTGATCATTTTTCATGAAGAGTGTTATTTGGTTTTGTGTACGTTTCTAGTTTTATGTGCAGAAATACCCGTCATCAAACCACGTCAAGACCCCATCTTCAGTTTCCCATACAGACGTACACAGGCTCTGTGTATATGTAGAAATGTACAAAATAATAATGAAGGAGGTGTTTTTTGGTTCGTTTTTAATGGACATTGCTGTGGGTTGAGATTGATATAATAAAAGGTCAATGTATTAAAATGCCTTCTGTCATGGCTTCAAAAAGTCCAAATGAATCTAGAGAACCACATGACACATCACAGTACATGACGAGAACTAATCAAAAAGTGCAACACAGAATTCTTCATCCAAACCATCACACGTCCTGCTGCTGATCACTGCAACAAAGCAAAATGAAATAACTTGACCGTCCCCAGTTCAACTCATCCACTCTGCTCGTGTCCTCGAGCAAGGCACTGAACTCTAGCAGTCCTACAGCAGGCAAACAGTCAATGACATTATATGAACTAATAATCTGTAGTGTAGCAGTATGGATCCTTCGTCATTCAGGAAGGGTTTAAAAGATGCTGAGGAGTCTGCAAAGCAAACGTTTCAGTGGACACACTGAATGCACAGGTTTCGGTCAGTAGTTGTCGCATTGACTGCACAGTAAATCCAAGTGTTTCAACAGGTTAGTGAGACAGCAGTAGTTTTTAGTCTCTCTGTCCACAGAGAACAGCAGCTTCTGTTTGGGGGCGTCTCCTACCAGGGAGGCGGGGTCTGAGAAAGAGGCTCATCTTCAGGCTCCGTCAGCTGGGTGTTGGAGGCAGCAGAGCTCCCTGTTAGACAGGTGACATCAGGAGGAGAGGCAGCCTTGCTGGGGGAACTGATGAGACTCGCTGTGTCCTCCATTTCAATGACCTCAAAGTCTGCGTCGTTCCACTGATCGGCGTCGTTCTCCTCCTCCTCGTCATTGGCTTCCAAGTCTAGCAGCGCCTGGCGATATTCGCTGTCATCGGCGTCAGGCCTGGTGCGGGGTTTCCTGCTCTGCCCGTTGGGGGCCGAGGCCAGCTTGTACATGACTGGGAAGAGGATGGAGGTGAAGGTCGCGGTGATGAGCGATAGGTACATGAGCAGGGGGTGGTCCGGGAACTTCCCCAGTAGGAAGCCTACAAGAGCGGGCAGCACCATCTCACCTAGTGCTGCACCCACCACGAAGGCCGCCGCCGTGTGGCCCGTCACTGTGGTGTACTGCTCCACCCAGGAGATGCCACTGGGGAAGATGGTGGCCATGGACGCCCCATACAGACCAGTGCAAACCCACAGCGCCACCACCTCCCTGCTGTAGAGGCAGAGCAGCAGAGAAGACAAAGTGGTGCCCACCAGGCTGAGCAGGATCATGGTGCCCGGGTACATGCAGGCCGCAAAGAAGATGGCCAACCCCCTGAAGGCAGCAAACGTGGCCCAGAACAACGAGTTGAGCCCAGATGCCTGGGACTGATGCATGTGGGCGAAGTCCTTGGCGAAGGTGAAGATGAAGGAGCCGTATGCCACCTCAGCACCTACGTAGGCGAAGAAGAAGAAGAAGAGCAGGACAACGAGAGCCATGTGATGTTTGGCCACCAGGGTCTTTCCTGACGCCGCACGGGCTTTGTCTTGTGCCACGCTCCTGCGAAAGTAGAGAATGAAGAAGAGGAAGGAGATGACAAAGACGAAAGAGCCGATCACAACATAGGCCCACATGGACCTGAGGGTGCGGCTCCGACTGTGGACGTAGCCGATGGTCGTGTGAGCGTCGGGGCCTTTGGTGATGGCTTCTATGGGGGCGGGAGGTGTCGAGTTGGCCTGTATGACTCCTGCGATGCTGTTCCCGTCAGGCCCAAACAGCAGCTTGGCTATGATGGGAGACGCAAAAGCCCCGGCTGCGAAGCTGAAGTGCAGAGCCTGCATGTGAGGACCCGCCTGGTCCCCCCATGTGTTCAGTATGAGGACATTACCGCCTGACGGGAAGAAGAGAGCCACACATCATCATTATTCATCATGCAGATACTGAGTGACACCCATTCAAGACCAACACAGGTACTGTCAATTATTCTGACTAGAGCTCATTACAAGAAAGATGGCTGACAGCACCAAGCTGTTGTATAACAGGCCTTTTTCATGGCACATTTTGGCCTTGTTCAGACTGCCAGCCCAAATCCGTTGTTTGGCGTGTCCAGGATGTCTCCAGATTGATTTTAGAAAGGGAAATGTTTGCTAATTGGATCCAGGCCACATTTGGAGGTGGTTTGAAATGTCTGGACGCTCAAATCAGATTTCAAAGTGTCTTTTTTCATCACTTGCAACCAGAAACACGACGACAATGTCAGATCCAGAGTGACGAAAGTTGTGAATAAATAAAATGTTATCTTTGGTTTTAATAGCTATGAAATAGAAGATACACATTACACGTTTGTCCTGTTTTGGTAAAGAATGTCTAATATATGGAGCTCATTTCATCATCTATTAACAAAAAAAGCTTGTAAAACCATATTAAAATTAAACATTTTATTAAATCTACATTAACGTATATTTCTAATGATATGAATGATATAATGAAGTCCAAAGATGGGCCACAACAACACTTGTGAGGTTGTACTGTATGTGTAGACTCTTTATCTTGAGGAAATTCACTATTAATACCTACATGGCTCCACATATACATCCTCATTAAATAGGCTAATATATACGTTTCCATGTTACCATACCTGTATCCAGAATACCCATAGACATCCCGATGCTGGACATGAGCCCAGTAAGGAGCAGGGCCTGCTTACAGAAAGGGATGGCACACATTCCAAACGATGTGACCAGCATGGAAAACCCTGGACAGATAACCGGAGACAAGAGCTTTTAGTTTTGTGGAAGAGGTGTGAAGAGGTTATTAGGTTACTACAGGTTGCCAGTTTTCCACAGGTTACCACGGG
Organism: Nannoperca obscura; assembly: GCA_036024295.1. Taxonomy (NCBI): domain Eukaryota; kingdom Metazoa; phylum Chordata; class Actinopteri; order Centrarchiformes; family Percichthyidae; genus Nannoperca; species Nannoperca obscura. Next base: position 7,769 of record JAVQJL010015478.1, read on the forward strand.
TTACTACAGGTTTCCACAGGTTATTAGGTTACTACAGGTTTCCACAGGTTATTAGAGGTTACTACAGGTTACCAGTTTTCCACAGGTTACCACGAGTTACTACAGGTTATTAGAGGTTATTAAAGATTACCAGTTTTCCACAGGTTACCACTGGTTACTACAGGTTACCACAGGTTATTAGAGGTTACCAGTTTTCCACAGGTTACTACAGGTTTCCACAGGTTATTAGGTTACTACATTGCCAGTTTTCCACAGGTTACCACGGGTTACTACAGGTTTCCACAGGTTACTACAGGTTTCCACAGGTTACCAGTTTTCAACAGGTTACTACGGGTTACTACAGGTTTCCACAGGTTATTAGAGGTTACTACAGGTTACCAGTTTTCCACAGGTTACCACGGGTTACTACAGGTTATTAGAGGTTACTACAGGATTCCACAGGTTACGACCGGTTACTAGAGGTTTCCACAGGTTACCAGTTTTCCACAGGTTACTACCGGTTACTAGGTTTCCACAGGTTACCATTTTTCCACAGGTTACGACCGGTTATGACCGGTTACTACAGGTTTCCAGATTTCTACAGGTTACCACGGATTACTACCGGTTACCACAAGTTACCAGTTTTCCACAGGTTAACACAGGTTACAACTGGTTACTACCGGTTACTAGAGGTTTCCACAGGTTACCACAGGTTACCAGTTTTCCATAGGTTAGCACAGGTTACAAGGCATACACCGCCTAATTTGGACTGACCACAAAATCTGAAATCTTAGTCTGAAAACCTGGCGACATATTTGTCACCAGAGAGACAGCTCGACACCAGCACTGTTTGCAGCTGTAGTGCACTTCCACTATAGCTACGTGTGAATGGCGGGTTACCTAGCAGGAGATGGGGGTTCATGCAGTCGAAGAGAATGCTTCCAAAAAGGGAACCACCGATGTAGCCTGCCGAGCGGCCAACGAAGATGTACGATATGTTGCTGATGTTCTTCTTCACATTCACAGCCAGGTCCTCGAACGTGGGGCCAATAACAGAGATGCTCATCCCCTAAGAAAAACAAGAGATCGCCATGGGTTACAGCAAGAGAGGAAAGATGCTGTGTGTGATCAAGTTACATGTGCAGAGTGAGCAAAATAATATGCTACATGCAACATTGCATTCTGATCAATAAAAAGCATTCCTCCTTATTTAATCATTGACTATGAACCAAAAAAGATTTGTATCTAGAGAAAATGTCTCCATGACAATGTTTCCTAACAAGACCACACTTACATGTTTTGTACCTGAATGGAGGTGAACCAGGCTGAAATAAAATATGTAATGTCTCCTGCTGGAAATGGAGAAAGGAAGCAGACAAATGTGTATGCTGATGGCTTTGGGTAATCTCGTGGATATCATGGTTGAAGAGCAAGTTTTACAACTATGTAAATTCTGTGTGTGCAGGATACTCGGTATGTTACTGCCTACACATTATAACTAGCTAATTTACAAAAGGTATCGGGTATCAAGGTGGGTCCGAGTGCTGCTCACGATACAGTAAAGGGACGTGATCTATTCTTACAGGAATGAAAGTAAAACCTTCTTAACCAGATATTTCAGACGATGGCAAACTTTCAGACACTGTGACATCCTACATCAGTTTTTGTGAGGAAATGTGTGTGCCAACAAAAACCTTCTGCACATACAACAACCATAAACCCTGGTTTACAGCAAAACTCAGGCAGCTTCGTCAGGCCAAGGAGGAGGCCTACAAAAGTGGGGACAGGATCCTGTACAACCAGGCCAGAAACACTGACCAGGGAGATGAGAGTAGCAAAGAGGAGCTACACTGAGAAGCTGAAAAATAGGTTTTCAGCCAACGACCCGGCGTCAGTGTGAAGAGGCCTGAAGGACATCACCAACTACAGGAGACCATCCCCCAACAATGTGGAGAACCATCAACTGGCTGACGACCTGATGTATTCTATTGCAGATTTGATAACCCCACATTCACACCCCTCATCCGAACAACACCCCACATCCAGGTCAGTGGATGATGCAGTCAACATGGCGCTGCATCACATCCTACAACACCTTGACTCTCCAGGGACTTATGCAAGGATCCTGTTCATGGACTTCAGCTCGGCGTTCAACACCATCATCCCAGACATCCTCCACAGCAAACTCACCCAGCTCACTGTACCAGTCCTCACCTGTTAGTGGATCAGAAACTTCCTCACCCAGGTGAGGCTGGGGAGCATCACATCCAGCACCCGGAAAATCAGCGATGGAGCCCCCCAGGGGTGTGTGCTCTCCCCACTGCTCTTCTCGCTCTACACTAATGACTGCACCTCAGGAGACCCGTCTGTTCGACTCCTGAAATTTGCAGACGACACTACTGTCATCGGCCTCATTCAGGACAGTGATGAGTCTGCATACAGACGGGAGGTTGAACAGCTCGCCCTCTGGTGTGGTCACAACAACCTGGAGCTGAACACGCTCAAAACTGTGGAGATGACAGTGGACTTCAGGAACCCGACAACACTCCCCCCCATCACCATTCAGAACAGCACGGTGTCTGCAGTGGAAACCTTCAGGTTTCTGGGATCCACAATCTCCCATGACCATCGTCAAGAAGGCCCAGCAGAGGATGTACTTCCTGTGCCAGCTCCGGAAATTCGACCTCCCTCAGGAGCTGCTGGTCCAGTTCTACACTGCCATCATCCAGTCTGTTCTCTGCACCTCCATCACTGTGTGGTTTGAATCAGCCACCATATAGGACAAGAACAGACTACAACGGACAGTGAGGACTGCAGAGAGAATCACTGGTGCCAACCTGCCCTCCATTCAGGACTTATACATCTCCAGAGTCAGGAAACGACCAG
>JAVQJL010015482.1:0-14130 GCA_036024295.1 Nannoperca obscura
AAAGAAAAATATTTGCTGCTTGAAGGTCCCAGTGTGCACAGTGGCCTCCATCATCCGTAAATGGAAAAAGTTCATAACCACCAGGACTCTTCCTAGAGCTGGCCGGCCGTCTAAACTGAGCGATTTGGGGAGAAGGGCCCTGGTCAGGGAGGTGACCAAGAATCCAATGCTCACTCTGTCAGAGCTACAGCATTCCTCTGAGGAGAGAGGAGAACCTCCAGAAGGACAACCATCTCTGCAGCAATCCACCAATAAGGCCATCAACCAGACGGAAGCCACTCCTTAGTAAAAAGCACATGGCAGCTCGCCTAGAGTTTGCCAAAATGCACCTGAAGGACCCTCAGACCACGAGAAACTAGATTCTCTGGTCTGATGAGACAAAGATTGAACTCTTTGGCGTGAAGTATGGTGGTGGCAGCATCATGCTGTGGGTATGTTTGTCAGCAGCAGGAACTGGGAGACTAGTCAGGATAGAGGGAAAGATGAATGCAGCAATGTACAGAGACATCCTGGATGACAACCTGCTCCAGAGCGCTCTTGACCTAAGACTGGGGCGATGGTTCATCTTTCAAAAGGACAATGACCCTAAGCACACAGCCAAGATATAAAAGGAGTGGCTTCAGGACAACTCTGTGAATGTCCTTGAGTGGCCCAGCCAGAGCCCAAACTTGAATCTGATTGAACATTTCTGGAGAAATCTGAAAATGGCTGTGCACCGACGCTTCCCATCCAACCTGATGGAGCTTGAGAGGTGCTGCAAAGAGGAATGGGCGAAACTGCCCGAAGATAGGTGTGCCAAGCTCGTGGCATCATATTCAAAAAGACTTGAGGCTGTAACTGCAGCCAAATGTGCATCAACAAAGTAATTGAGCAAAGGCTGTGAATACTTGTGATTTCTGAGTTTTTTATTTTGAATACATTTGAAAAAATCTCAACTTTTTTCACGGTGTCATTATGGGGTGTTTGAGGACAAACATGTATTTATTCCATTTTGGAATAAGGTTGTAACATAACAAAATGTGGAAAAAGTCAAACGCTGTGAAAGCTTTCCGGATGCACTGGGTGAGCTTGGACTTTGAAATGCACAACTTTCTTCCTCATTTTGCACAGAGGGGTTCTGATAGTCAGTAGTTGATAGTGTTGTTAAAACAAGAGTACAGTACTCCTCAGGACTGTTCTGAGATGGGGATCTGAAACATCTTCATTAACAACCTCTTGAGAAACATCATCAAAAACATCCACAGAATCCAGTTTGTGAGCCAGCACTGGGATCTCATGGAAGATTGGATTGCCGTCTTCCCCTCTTTGCACAACTTGTTCATCTACTTCCTGCAGCCCGTTCCTTCCTCCTCCTCCGCTGCTGCTCTGTCATCCAGTGTCCCCTGCAAGGCCTCCTTCAGGGTCAGGCTAACTGCCTCAGAGTCCCTCACCACCCCATGCTCTACTGACATCTCTGGATGGTGCCTCTGCAAATGCTTCACCACCTGGAACTTCTGTTTGGCCCTGTAGGAGCAGTGGCAGCAGCAGAAAGGCTGCTGCTTGGTGTGTGAGAGGTAGTGATGTCTGAGACCCGCCGGCCACCGGAAGGCCTTGTGGCACAAGCCGCACGTGTATGGCCGACCGTCACTGTGTTGACGCTGGTGGGTCTTCAGTATGAAGCTAGTCTTGAAGGCTTTGCCGCATTTCTCGCAGACATAAGGGCGCAAGTCGCAGTGCTGCGTGTCCCGGTGGGCACGGAGAGCATCCGCTCTGTTAGTGCGGTAGTCACACTTGTCACAGGCATGTGGCTTGTCCCCTGCAAAGGATGAATATGTTTTTTATCCAGCATCATGCAATAAAAATGTTCATGAGAAGTTATGTGTTACAAATCTTGGCAGATTTACATAATGATTTACAGAAATATCATGCCTCACATTTATAACAGAGCAGTTTTTGCTGAAAGATGCTACTGGCAGATGCCAAACCCCTAATCCTAAATGTATCATGTACCCAAGTATTCTAATCATCAACCCTTAGGCCTTGCCGGTACCTGTGTGCTTGGTCATGTGGTATTTCAGCTGAGTTGCCCACTTGCATTTGTAGCCACACTCTGGACAAAGGTATTTCTTCTCTTCTTGGTGAACCCTCATGTGAAGCTGTGGTAGGATTTATGATAAAATATAGAAATATGAAAGAACAATTATCATTTTCATTATGATGTGGGTTTTGGAAATACAGTAAATGCCACATAATATTTTTTTAAAAGTTGGAGACATAGTTTGAAACTTACTGTCTTGCCTAAGTTAGATCAAAAGATCAAAACCCCTCTAATGTAGCCGATTACCTTAGCTTAGCATAAAGGCTGGAAACAGCTTGCTAATCTCTGTCCAGTGGCAAAAAAATCTGCCTACCGGCACCTCTAAACCTCACTAATTAACACTTGCTTGTTTTATCCACACAAAAAGCTAAGTGTAAAAACGATGTGGTCTTACGGGGTTATGTGCCCGACTATTTCTTGCACAGTAAATTCCTTGAGTCTCTGGCACATGACTCCTCATAAAACCACGTTGTTATGGCACTTACATTTTTGTACAGATTAAACAAGCAAGACTAACATATTTATTAGTGAGCTTTAGAGGTGCTGGTACTTTTTTACTGTTTTACAGAACCAGGCTGTTTCCCAATTTCCAGTCTTTAAGCTAAGCTAAGATATGCTAACCAACTCCTGGCTGTAGCTTCATATTTGAGGGGCAGATGGGAGAGTGGTGTCAATTTCATCTCAGAGATTTTCTGTGCAAAAAAGCGAGCAAGCTAATTTCCTAAAACTTTCCACTAAAATCTGACAATACATTGTCAGAGATTCATCTGTTTTACACAAACACATAAATTAATTAATAAACATTTAATAAATACTCCTAGTTATTAAAGAATTGTAACAAAGAGATGTCCTGACCTGCACATTAAAACATTACCTAATTTTATTATGTTTCATATAAAACGGCACTTAAAAAAAACTTAGGCTATATAATAAACTCATCCTATAAACTTTGAGCTTACTTTCAACCTGGATGGATCAGTGCAGGTGTAACTGCACTGCTCACAGCTGTAAGGCTTCTCCCCAGTGTGTATGCGAATGTGCCACGTGATCTTCTGCTTGTTCTGGGTTGAATACTTGCAGTCTGTGCATTTGTACAGCCGCTTGCCTCCGTGTGAGCGAAGGTGCTGCTCTAACACCAGCTGATGTCGACAAGCAAACTGACAAGTGCTGCACTTGAGAGGCTTGTCGTCTGGAGATCCCTCCTCATGTTCATTCAGAAGGTGTTGAACTAATAGCTGCCTTGTTTTGGTAGCGAAGGGGCACAGCTGACAATGATGTGCCAGGTGGGTTCTCTGATGAATCTCAAGGCATTCCTTTGTCTCAAAAGACTCCTGGCAGATGGTGCACTTCACCTGAGGGTGCTTGCTTTCTTGGTGGGTCTTCAGTGTGACCTCGCTGCCACATGTGTAGTCACACTGCTTACATGAAAAACAGACCTGGAGCTGGTGCACACGTTTACAGTGGTTTCTTAGTGCAACTTCTGAACTAAACTGAGCATCACAATGAGTGCAAGCATGGTGTAACTCCCCCGTGTGGCATCTCAGATTGTGCCGTCTCACATCATCGAGCGTGTAGCCACTGAAGTCACAGAGCGAGCAGAAGTGTGTTGGCTGTTTGTCGTGGATGCGCATCTTGTGCTGACGCAATTTGGTCACGGCGCCAAAGGTCTTGTCGCACATATCGCAGCTGTGACGACCGATTCCCGTGTGAAGAGACTCATGTTCTTCCAAGCGATAGCGCCTTGTGGTGCTAAAAGGACAGTACCGACAACGATGAGGGCGTGCACCTTTGTGTTTGAGCGCGACATGTTGCGACATGCATCTTTCTTGTTTACAGGTGAAAGTACAGTGCTGGCAATGCAAACATTTCGGTTTAGCAACAGAAAACGTTTTTTTGTTATGGACATACAGGATGTGATGGGTCAAAGACATTTTAGATTTGGCTACAAATGAACACATGGTGCACTGGACTTCATCTAGCTTTAAGCAGTCACACTTTACATGACTGTTTAACACCCTTTTCTGATTGCACTTAAATGCACACCGTAGACAAGAGAAGGTTTGATGTTTTTCAGAAACTTTTCCAGTTCTTTTATTGTACTCCTCTTTTTCTTTGACCGACTCATCATCCACTTCTGGAATGACCTGATTCTCTCTTTTCCTTTTTATTCCGCAGGTTGAAAGGTGCCGTTCAACTATTGCAAGCTTGGCTGATGAAAAATTGCACAGCTTGCATCTAAATTTCCCATCTTTTTTAGTGTAAAGAGACTTGTACTGTGGAAGATTTCTTTGTTTGTTACTGGAAAATAATTGCTTTTTTGCGAGTTCAACTTTCAAAAGCCTTTTTGTCTGAATTTTGCTTTTCTGTAGTCCTGGTTCACTGGATGTAAAATCATTATGAACAATGCCTTCACAGTTTGTTAAATGAGATGTACATACTTCCTCTTCTTGCGGATGACATTCAGGATCATTTGAATCTGTGGAAATCTTGTTTTGTGAAGACAGAAGCTCCGTTTGATTGGAACTTGTTCCCTCATCCAGGTGTTTGGCTCCTTCCTGACCTACAGTAGAGTTGTCTTCTGTAGCCAAACATGTATTTAAAATGCCTACAGACATCCTTGTTTTTCGCGGAAGGGCTGGGCACTTCTTTACAAGGTGGCTATTAAGTCCTCGTCTCTGTTTGAACTGTGCACCGCAGGCCTGACACTTGTGTCCCTTCATCCTACTGTGGCACAAAGCCTGGCAGTGGTACTTCAAAGTGGTCTCTTTACTGGTTACATAAGAGCACTTGTCACAGTGATAAATTTCTTTAGCTGGCACCACGAGCATCTGCACCCGTCCCTCCAAAACCATGGCTTCTGCTTGGTCCTTGTCGTACTTCTTCATAGCTTTCAGACGGATCTCTGATTCCAATGCATGCTTTCGTTCGGATGGAAAACTAATGGTTCCACCATCATTCTCCATCTCTTGTGTTTGAGTCTGACACTCCCCTGGTTTAACTGCTTGACTTGTATTATTCAGAGGCTCGTAGTTGTCATCCAAGTCACTTTGTTCACATTCTGACATAGCTACATTATCTTCCTCTGACGAAGATTTAGGGAAGTCTGCCTTGTCTTGTGATATGTCAGAGCCATTACAGTTTAATTTGGGTGAGCTTGGACTTTGAACTGCACAACTTTCTTCCTCATTTTGCACAGAGGGGTTCTGATAGTCAGTAGTTGATAGTGTTGTTAAAACAAGAGTACAGTACTCCTCAGGACTGTTCTGAGATGGGGGACTATCTGAAACACCTTCATTAACAACCTCTTGAGAAACAACATCAAAAACATCCACAGAATCCACAGTTTGTGAGCCAGCACTGGGATCTGCTGGAAGATTGGATTGTTGTCTTTGTCTTTGAGGTTCTTCAGAAGTGAACGGTTCAGACTGCTTTTGAGCTGCTGAGGGCTTCTTGTAAAAATCCAGCAAGAATGCAGTTGAGTTCCTCTCCTTCTCCTTTGCAGCATAGTTCTCTAGCCATGCTTTGTCCCCAGGTACATACCCATGAGCTTTCCTCTTGTGCAGGAAGAGGCTGATGCTACTGAAAGAGGAGTAGAAGCAAAGGGCACACCGAAAGTCTTTCAGCTTGGTGTGCTTGCAGTTCTCGTGGTTTTGCAGGGCTTGTCTGTAGCAGGTAGTGTATGTGCAGTATTTGCACTTATAGACAGATGGTGGGTTCTCCTCTCCAGAATGTTTTGCCAACATGTGATTACGGAGCTCATATTTGCGCTTGCAGGCATAAGCACAGATCTCACACATGAGTGATTTGGCCTGATGTCGTAATTTGTGGCTATTTAGCTGGTCCATGCGGTGACAGCGGTAGGGGCACTGATCACACTGATACCTAGAAGGAGACGAGAACTTTAGTCATGACAACAATAGCTTTCCCCATGTCATATACAAAGAACAGAGATGACTTCCACTTTGATACAATCTTTCTTTCAATCTAAATCCTTACATGTACATAATTTCTTGAAAACACAACATTAAAAGTAGATCAGTGGCACCCACCATAGGTACCGCGCCACCCTGAGTTGCCTTAAGGACCAAAGGTGCAGCTGATTTGTTCATGTCCCTTTTTATTTTTAGTGTACATTTTGGTAACACTTTCTGTCGTGCCCATGTCTATAAGACATTATAATCTGCTTATAAGCACATTATAGTTATAAGCACTTGTAAATATTTATAATGCTTTATAACAATACTCATAATACCTTATAAAGCATTTTATAATGACTTATAAGGTCAAGTATCATAATTCTTCATAATTGCTTTTTTTTGCAAGGATCATAGTGTATTATAATTATCATTGTTGTAATACATTATAAGCACTGTTATAATGCAATATAATGTAAATAAGTTATTCCAAGTGGTCATTGGATATGCAGGCTAGCCATCCTGTGTACAAATGCATAGTAAAAAACAAGTATGTTAGAGGGATCACAGGCGGAACCAAAGTAACATGGGAGTCAGAGAGATGTAAATCAGTCACAGCTTGGGGGGTGTACCAAGGGTGAGTGGGGGCTTTAAATTAAATTGAATGACAGCATGCAGCACATAGATGTCATGTCACATCATAATTTCTTGATGATTCTGTGTGTACCCAGCAGTGCAGTAACAAAACCAAGATAAAAACCTAACCAATGGTTGTATGAGAAATGACGTTGTATGAGGATCTACCTGAGGTCTCCAGCATGTTTCCTCATATGAACATTCAGATAGTGTTTCCATTTCGTGACATATCCACATTCAGCGCACATGAAGTTCTTGTCGTCTGAGTGAGTGAGCATATGTTTAGAGAGGTAGGACTCATCTCTGCACCTGAAGTCACACAGGTTACACTTGTGGGGCTTCTCACCTATTACAGACAGAAAGAATCATGAATCAGGAGATGCCGCGCTCCTTACAAGAGCTACCAACACAACAAAGGTAAAAACTGAAGGTGAAAATGAAATGAGAGAACCAATTAGAACATCAAATATCTGTTCCCTGCTCACCACTGTGCATCAGCATGTGTCGCTTCAAGCCACGCTTATGCGAGGTCACGTAGCTGCACTGAGAGCAGCGATGGATCTTCTCGTTGGCGTGCAAATGTCCGATGTGCTGCTCGAACTCCACGGGATTAAATGTGACAAAAGAGCAAAAGTCACAGCAAAGCTCTTCATTTCCGGGGTGACCATGCCGCTGGTGCTGGAGGAAGACGCTCTTATTGGAGCAAGAGAAGTCACACCGTGAGCAGTGGTAGGCGAGGTGTGTCCGATAATGAGCCTCCATGTCCGTCTCACTTTGAAAGACGGCACCACAGGCGTGATGGCGACATTCTACAGCCCTGACTCCATGCTCTTCGGCAGCGTGTTTGAGAAGTTCTCTGCGCAAAGAGCTCTTGAAAGAACAACCCTCTTGGAAGCAGGCCAGCGGCTTACTGTCTGACAGGACGTTGTGCGTCTTCATGTGAGCCTTGAGCAACCTGCTCTGGCGAAAGCTTTGACCACAGGCGGGGCAGGGATAACTGTGACTGTTTACAGCGTGCTCTGCCTCATCGGCGTGAACGCTGACCTGGTGGCGGCGGATTGCATTCTGCTCCACGGCAGAATACTCACACAGGTGGCAACGGTGAACCTTTTCACCTGCCTCACGCAGTCTATGTATGCGCAGCTTGCTCTTGCTAGTGAAGTAACGCTTGCAGGTGGGACACTGGAGACTGGGGTCAGGAAAATGTAAATGGAGGTGCTCCTGCAGGTGGGAGCGCATCTTGAAGCAGCGCCGACACTTGGGGCAGGTGTGGGTGCGATAGATGTGCTCTGATCCCTCTGCAAGGTACTCTGATGTACAGGAACATAGTGACAAAGTTATTCTATTGTCACAAATATTTATTTCTCTTCATCACACTGCATTCTCCTGGTGGATCCTGGTGCTGTCAGACTCTTTAATCAACACTGTTCTCAGTGTCAAAACAAGTACTGGACTATAACCTAATAAGCTGTTTTCACAGAAGACATTTTGATATATCCTAGTAGAAAAAGCACAGATGTTAAAAATAAAATGAATACTAACCAAATAATTGTCTTATTTTCCCTTAGATTCAAAACTGAGAGGTGCTTACTTTTGCCTTGATTATTATATTTTGTGTGTCTTGCATGGCTTCTTCTGAGTGAGATGTTAGAGTGCTTTTTAAAAGTACGATTTAAAGGTTTTGTATGAACCCTGGATGTTCTTACAGACCACTTATACGTATAATTCGACTGGAACAACCAAATTGTTGTCCCATCTCTATGCTTTGTTATATTATTCAAACTTGACACTTGGCTCACTATAATCTACCAAGCAGATTGGTGTACATACCTTTAGACGGCAGAGGTGCAGCCTCCACTGCAGAAGGTTTGTCTCTTTCCACTGCCTTTCTCCCTCTTTTCATGTTGCGCCTTTTCCTCCCAGGCTGTTCCTCATTCCCGTCTTCTTGAAATAATGATGTATAAGCTGGGCTGGAGATCAGTTTTCTCTTTGGCCTGCCGGACACCTGAGGCTGGTGGCTCCCATTAGTGCTTACAGCTGTCTCTAGAGTCTCATTCCCTATGAACAGATGTGCCAAAATTGAAATCTTATGATCAGCGTCAGAGCAGTAAACCTGTGCTTTTTGAAAACACAGCACAGGGGAAATGAAAAGACAGACAAGACTTCTGTATTTGTGTAACATAATGCCAACACCTTGCAGTGTCTGTTTACCTTGAGTACAAACTGAGCGATGGTTGTGCTCCAACAGGTGGTCGCTCAGGCTTTTTATGTTTTGAGAGACAAATTGACAGTGAAAGCAGCCGAAGGGCATGTGGCCCCTTGAGTGTACCTCCATGTCACCCTGCGTGAGGAACGACACTTTGCAGGATTGGCGGTTGCAAGGAATAAGAGTGAAGCCATGCGTGGACATCAAGTGTGCTTGATAATCCTGACGGTCTGCGCTGCTGAACTGGCAGCCATGCTCAGTGCAGGTAAACGGGCCTTTAGGGTCATGTCCACTGTGGATGATGTTAAAGTGCCGTTTTAGGACACATGGTTTGAAAAAAACCTCACTGCATTGAGAACACTTGTAGTTCCCCAGCTCTTTTTTACTGGCTGTGGTGGTGAGCCATTCAGAACAGGTGTGAGAAGCAAACAAGCCACTGTCTGAGAAGCTATGTCCACATTTTTCACATCGATGAGGTTCCAATGTCTCCATTGTGTCTGAAACAACAGAGTACAGCATTTAGTTACAATGTGATATGTAACTGATGCTCATGTTTTGTATCAATATCCTGATGTACATATATTATACAACATAACCTATTATTCACGTTTGTGGGTTGTTAGATATATTATCAGTTTTACCCATTTTTTTATTTACCTTTTTAATGTAGTAGATGTATGTGAGGATTTTAAATACATTGTAACCATATAATATTGACTTGAAATAATATACATATGGTACATATATACCTAACACAATCACACGCACAAAATGACATGTTGTAGTCGGGGGTTAATTGGAACTTAATGGGTGGGGAGGTTTCATAGGGTTTCATATTTGTTCAGTTGAAAGTAGTTGCAATGAAAACTGTAGTGTTCTGTGGATTGTCCAGCGCAACAATGGCACTGTTTCTGCTGACTTCTCTAAATGTAATATTTTTAATACTGTACCACAAAGCACTTGAAGTCCCAAAGGACAACAATACAAGTGAAATTATTGCGTAAAAATAGGCGATATGCACAGAGACAACTAAGTCCACTAAGTGTGTTTTATATAGGTTAATACGGTTACCGTAAGATTACAATGCCACCTCAGAATATTTCCATAACTAATGAGTTCACACAAGATGTGATTTGGATATCATTACCGTTCATTACCGTTTATTACGCTCTACCAGTTTAAACAGAATGTCAACCTACTGCCTGGGTTTCCGAGGTCCATTCTATCTGAAAAACAGAACATCAACAAACATCAGTTTAACAGTGTCCAGCTCGTAAAATCCATCTTTACTGCTTCTTTCTCACATCGCTATTTTAATTAATACTAAGTTATATTTGAGCCGAAGTTTCACAGAAACTGGTATCAATACTAACAACATCGCTGTTAACGCTAGCTAACGCGAGCTAACGTTAGCGTCTTAATTTTGGTTGCACACGATTCCAAGTCTCAGTTCCTGCTTGCAATAAATGTCGCTATTGCGCGGTCTACAGTACAATGCGCATGCTATACTATCCAGAATATTTATCAGTTTGTTGTCATCATAGCATGCGAGCAAAATTATGTTAACAATACATCAATAGGAAAGAGGAACGAGCGTTTGAGGGCAGGCGAACAGTAGGAATGATTTAGTCAAACACAGGAAGTGTACCAGAGGTCGCTCCTGCACCACATCCATACACTGCACGCATGGGGCTTCCTGTCGGTACAATTCTATTTACAAATAAACGCTGTACACTGGAAACGACCACAGCCTCCAAGATTAGCGCTCTGAGATGAAGACAAAAAGGCAAGTCAGTGGGATAATTATTTAACATGACCGGATGTAGCATTAGAAACTAGCAACAACTGTTATTAGTTTGCAAGATTCCCAGCTTGGCAGCAGGTCTTCAGATACTTACGGATACCATACATCTCCAAACAGTCAGGACTGTCACACAGAGTGAATGAGTTTGCACCTTGTGTGTAGGTCTGTGTCTAGAAAGTGTTAGACCAACCATATAGTCTGATTTCACTGGGGTTGGTAGATATCAGCAACATGCCCCTGTCAGACTTTCTGGACAGCCTGAAGGACAACCCATACTTTGGGGCTGGGTTTGGGCTGGTTGGGGTTGGGACAGCATTGGCAGTGGCCAGGAAAAGTGCCCAGGTGGGAATGGTCTTCTTCCGCAGGAACTACATGATCACCCTGGAGGTCCCCAGCAGGGATAAGAGCTACCACTGGCTGCTGAGCTGGATCACCAAGCACGCCAGGCATACTCAGCACCTGAGCGTGGAGACCTCCTACCTGGCACATGAGAGTGGAAAGGTTCACACGCAGTTTGACTTCCACCCAAGCCCTGGGAACCACATCATCTGGTCAGAAGAGTTGTCTAAATAGACTTCTTTAAATCTAGATCAGCATGGTACCAGTACACTTAACAAACATACATAATACTAGATAATACCTACATCTATAAATCTGCTCAACAAATACCGTTATCTCTGTCAACAGTACAGCCTCTGACACTGTCATCCACTGTGGACTGTAGGTATGGGAGGAAGTGGATCAGGGTGGAGAGGACCAGAGAGAAGCAGATGGTGGATCTGCACACCGGAACCCCGTGGGAGTCTGTAACCTTCACCGCTTTAGGCAGGGACAGAGATATTTTCTTTAATATCTTACAAGAAGGTAAAGGTTTACACAGATCTACAGTATATATCTGATCTCCCAGAGGCTTGCAACACACTTGACTTTACATTTTAGAGGTCATTTTGTGCAGTTGTCAATCATGTTTTGCAGCAAGAGAGTTGGCCCTGAAGCAGGAAGAGGGGCGGACAGTGATGTACACAGCCATGGGTGCAGAGTGGAGGCCCTTTGGGTTTCCACGGCGACGCAGACCCCTCAGCTCTGTAGTCCTGGAGGCGGGTGTGGGCGAAAGGATAGTAGATGACGTGAAGGAGTTCATTGGAAACCCCAAGTGGTACACAGACAGAGGTAGAATATCCTGGTGTTCAAACTCATTCACTGTCTATGTATATATGTGTGTGTTTTTGAGTGTTTAAGTTGTTCTTGTTGGTGCAGTCAAAAAAATCTGAGGATTGAGAGAGGTAGTTAGCCAAGAGCTTTTGGATCTTGTGCAAGTGCAGCTTCCCACATGTACTCAAATGCATCAACTTGGCGTGATTTTTAAAGCAGTTCCTGCAGTACCAGGGTTCAATAATATACAATTATTTTACAATTATTAGGGTTCAAAAAGTAACCAAAACCTAAAAATTAAACTGGAAGAAAATCTGGATGTTGATTTTGACACTATACTGAAATAAGCTGAAACCACTGGCAGCCTGGAAATTAGGAAATGGTAGTATGCTTGGAAAATGGTAGCAGACGATTTGTAGTTAAAAACATGCATCATGCAACATTTATTTTGTCTATGCAGGCATCCCCTACAGAAGAGGATATCTGCTGTATGGCCCCCCAGGGTGCGGAAAAAGCAGCTTTATGTGAGTGTGCCTTGGAATCCCTACCCTTCCTGTTCAGAATATATGTGACTGAAATACATGCCTGCCAAGTACTTGTGTGTGTGTGCAATTTCCTCTACACCTTTTGTGACTCATCATATTCCAGCACGGCACTGGCAGGCGAGCTGGGCTACAGCATCTGTCTGATGAGTCTGAGTGACCGGACCCTTTCAGATGATCGTCTGAACCACCTGCTGAGCGTGGCACCACAGCAAAGCATCATACTGTTGGAGGATGTGGATGCAGCCTTTGTCAGTCGAGACCTGCTGCCCACAGAGAGTAAGTACCAGGGAAGGACCACTGGTTTTTGATTTTGTTGTCAGAAACAAATGGTAACATAAAAAAGAGGTTGGACTTTAAAATTGGGCTTTTACTTCACCACTATGATTAGAAATTACATTTTTGGTTCAATTTACATTAACTCATGAGTTGTTTAAATTTATGTATGAACTTATTTTGGGGGATGTAGTAGAGGTAGGATGAACTACTGTGGTTGTTCAGATAGACTTTGACTGTTTTTGAAACCACCTGCTACATACTACAGATGAACGCAGTATCTACTACATGCTACATGCTGCATTCATCGGGAGTATGCAGTATGAGATCCTTAAAGTGATTTATTTTGCAGTATGCTCGGCCAGGCTTAGCAGCTTTTGAAAAGCGGAAGTAAATAATAGTACAGCTTACGGCAAACCACCGCAATAGCATCCTGTTAAGCTGTGAAAAGGAAAAGTAATAACTGCAGCCTCGTCAGTTTCTGCTTGAACATGATTAAATTAGAAAAACGTGTTATAAGTGGTACTTCTATTTATATTCCTCCCTGTCAACCAATGACAATGGTGACTATGTAAAAGGACTGCTTTGCATTGTGGGATACAGTAGGTGAGCTAGACTGGTCCGATGCATACTGGAGATTTTTCGGAATCAGTACAACATTCGAGTTTTCGGGAACACTGCAGATTTAGCTTTTGTTTGCATGCTACATTTTGGCCAATCAGTACGTACTGATAGTATAGTAGGCGGCTATGAAAACAGCCTCTGTCTTTGTGTTTCATTCTGCTTTGAGGGTGACTTTTCTCTTTTCCTTCCAGACCCTCTCGCCTACCAGGGAATGGGAAGACTCACTTTTAGTGGCCTGCTTAATTCTCTGGACGGAGTTGCTTCATCTGAGGCCAGAATAGTTTTTATGACCACCAACTTCATTGACAGGTACTGTACTTATTATACGTGTTATTGTACAGGAAAGAAAAAGGAAAACATCTTCGAATGCAAAACTAAAATAAAATAACCGAGAAAATAATTTGCTTTTGTCTTTAAGTGCATGGCTACTGTGGGGTATTTTGTTTTATGTTGCTAATCTCACTGACCATAAAATAAAATAACAAAACAAAAGTCAAGTCATCCCCAATGGCCCCTAAGCAACATCACAGAAGTTTAGCAGCTAGACTCTATTTGGTTATTGAACCTTTTACAACGCTGCTCCCAGGTCAGTTCTACCAATCGTTTACACCTTTTTAATAATGTAAAAAAATGAAACCAACAAAAAAGTACTAGCTAGAAAATAAACTGTTAGCAACTAGCTCGTGAACACAGCGGAGCATTAAGCAGCTGAAGAGACAGCTATGATTTTGTCAGCAGTTGATGGAGACCAAAACAGAGCTAAAAGGAGACAAAATGTCTGCAGGGGTTGTAGCCAAAACAGCGGTCTGTCCTGAGACCGTGGTCGCTAACAGAGACCACTGGTTACAGACCACTGGTTACCATCACTAGAGGGCGCTACAGCTAGTGGTCGGTGGTCG
>JAVQJL010015487.1:0-22393 GCA_036024295.1 Nannoperca obscura
GTAACTAATATTAAAGGAGTATGCCACTTATTTCACAAAGCTCAGTTTTATGGGGAGTATACTGAGAAAATAACCCTGATGATGTTATCAGAGTAAAGCAGCTAAAATCTGTATTTTTACATTAGAAATAGGTCATATGACCTGAGTACCTGTATGAGAAATGGGTAAGCAAAACCTTATGGTTGAGAGTATGAACTAAACAAAACATCTCCCGTCTGCTTACCAGAGTTTTACCTTGACTTCCAGCTCTTAACATATTGGAGTAATTAGCAGCTTAAGAGGCAGATATTTCCCTCGGGAGTTAGCAGAGAACAAAAACAGAGCTAAATTGAGAGGGAATATTGGACTTACATTTCATCAGGTGGATGCAAACACAACTCCAAATGAGTGACAATACTGTCACGTTTGCTGAATGTTTGAATAGGCAGCTGATTGCTAACAAGTTCCTCATATCTACTATGTCTGTGTTGTGTTTGCAGCTTGTTTTCACTTTCTCTAAGTAGTTAAAAATGTAGTTATTTCACATTTAATGAAAGTGCAATTCTAAATGAAGGAGCAGACATGTAGTAGGCTAAAGTAGAGTGAGGACCTGATACTGTAATCCTGCTATGTAAACAGTATATACTAGTGCTACTGATATCTGGTACTTATGTTATGAATTGTTGGGTTTTTTCACCAGGACCCAATCAGCAGAGAGATTAAGATTATGTGACTCCATACTGGGCGTTGTGCTACAGTGTGTGTTGTCTCATGCTGCAGTGTATGCAGACTGGAGTGATGAAAGGCTAAGAAAACAGAACAATCGTTCGAATAAAAAGTGAACAATTCTTAGATAAATTGCAGACAGGCTTTCAAACTAAATGGGCGGAGGCCCTGCAAGATTTTCATTTGTCCACATTAGGGGGAAGGGGCGGGGCCTCTTTTGGCTCGGTTGACGCCTGGGCGATGCGATGCAGCTGCAGGAGGAGAGAAGCTGCTGCTGCTTGAGGAAGAGGAGGAGTAGGAGAGGTGAAGAGGATGAGAAGTTAGTCTGTAACGCACTCAGAGTTCAAGAAAAAAGTAATTCATTTTGACTTTTGATGAATGACAGCCACACTAGAACCGTTTTTTTCATGTCCAAAACAAATTTCGGCTTGTTTCGTCTTTTTAAAACGTTAGTTACAAAGGTAATTAAACCGGGAAGATGTTCAACTGCTTGTTAAAATGGACAGTTTACCTTCTCGCGCTCATAATGACGAGCACCGCCTCACCTGACGATGCACCGGTGGATTCTGGAGGCGAGTCCGGCTCCGGGATGCTGCAGACAGGTAAGAGCGGTGCTGCACCTGTGGAGCCTCTTAAAGGCTCAGGTCTAACATAAACACGACGTCATGTGTACCCTTGAAACGTGGAAAAAGGTGGAAACGGGGCTAATTCGGTGTATTATTCAATTGCTTTGTTTTTTACGACACTCTCTTCAGCCTACATTTTATCCCAACAAAGTGCACCCAGCTTTGTTTTGAAGTACAGTGACTAGTTAGCAAATTCATTTCAGCTGAATATCTACCAAAATCCACTCATATGTAACATTAAACCACAATTGTTCTCTTGGGAACCCACAAATGTTCAATTCTGCTACTGTCACATTGTCCTTTTCTTCACCATCCTATGTAAACTGTGATTTCCCCAGTCACGCAGCTTTATCACCTGTCCAGGCTCTTCAGCGCCCAGCCACAACAGCAGGCTGATAATAGAGGTCAGGTGGAGCTCATTACATCATCTGTTCAGTGCAGTTTGTGTCCAGATGGAACTCTTCCACTTCTCAGATACGTAGCAGCCTCAGGTGTTGATGCTGTAACTCTCTTTATATTTGCATGTCATTACTCGCCCAATGTCAGAGTGTTTCCAAAACACTTGCAGACTGGGCAAAGAACTTTGTATGGCAAGCAAATTCAGACCACAATGAAACAACAAGACTTCAACGTTTTCATTACAGGCCAATTGCATTTGATGGCTCTTTTCAATTACTATAACAGCTTCTCAG
The DNA here is from genome assembly GCA_036024295.1 of Nannoperca obscura. NCBI lineage: Eukaryota > Metazoa > Chordata > Actinopteri > Centrarchiformes > Percichthyidae > Nannoperca > Nannoperca obscura. The sequence goes on from JAVQJL010015487.1 coordinate 2,024, forward strand.
AGAACAAAACACCAATTAAGAATACGTTTTACAGCACATTTGTTATTCTAATGAATTTATTCAGCAGAAGTCTCCTTGCACATTTGAAGCAAATAAAACAAGGTGGTGTTGCATTAGTGTTCTGTTTACTCTGTTTTAGTGCTTCACTGACTTTTCAACAATAAACTGCTGCTGTCTTGCCTTTGAACACGCACCTTTAGTTCTCAACAACCACATGGCACATTTTCAAAGTTGCCAAATCCCTTAAATCAGTTTGAGCCCAGATCAAATATTTTTTCTTTTTAGACTAAATTCGATTAATACGTTTGCTTTTACATGACCCAAAATGTATGTTTGGAATTGATGGATACATCGTGCACACAAAACGTCTTTAGTTTGCATAAAACACATGTGGAAAGTGATCCACAGATATAAAGTCACATGGAATGCTTTTACTCTGCCAAGCAGACTTAGTTAATCACAACATTGTTTTCCACAGCCAGCTCTGTTGTCTCATCAGTGTTTTCAGTGTCTGGATCTCCTTTGTTTTATCAGTTGGTATGGTGATGGTGCTGTACATGCTGTAGCTTTACATTGTGTCTCTGAGCTGTACTGGAGTTCTTTAATCCATCCCATGACCTGTTGAAATTAATCTTAGATTGGAGCTCTGCCAGGCGCCCCAACTATGTCATGTCTGGATTCCACAGCATCATACATTGTTTATCTTACAGTTTGGTCTTTATCATATTTCCTCATTGCTATCATCTGTATGTTAGAGCCGCATATGGGACCCAAACAGAGATGTCAGAGAGCAGGGAGCCCGAGAGTTTGGATTAGACCGGGGAGGTGGCAGACGGGTCCCACAGCGTGCTGATTGAATCCAGCGTGTCGAATGTTTTCACTGTGTGTTTTCAGAGAGGTACTGTCGATGGCAGAGCGTTGAAATCTTGTGTAAACTTTCTCTGGGTACCAGTGAATAGGCCGATGGTTATGCAATACTGCTGTAATAATCTTCTTGTGTTTACTGTTGATGTTAGGTTTCCTCAGTTAAATCTCACCCAGTTCAAGATCATTTGGGAATGTGTGATTTCTTTGTGTGAATCAAACCCTGAATGTGAGACAGTGCATACTGTAAGTGATAGCGCGAGTTGTGTTTTATCAATTTAAGCCAATTTAAGATTGTCTAAGGAACGTGGTGCTGCGGGGCATTTTGGATACCGGAGATAGTATGAATAAATTCAACAGGCAAAAGCACCATCCAACCCCAAGTTCTTGGACACCATGATGTCTAAAAGACATGCATAGTACCAAAAACTCACCAGAAATGAAGGACCCAGAAATCCTGCCGGTCACTTATCCACTTTATTAGATTATTACATTATTAGGTTAAACGTCCTGACAGAATGTTGGCTCAATCAATGAGCTTGTTTGATATGTAGGGCTGCAGGACATGTTACTGAGATTTTGACTTACGGTTACCCATAACACCCTGCAATTGATTCACAAGATGCCCACCTCATGTTTGGAGTTTAGGAACTTGTTTCCGTATTGGCAAGATGAACCAGTTTTAACTCCCAAGATGGAACGTTTTTGTATTTTGTATTATTTTGTATTTGCATTTTGTCAATGCCAAATTTATTGCAGGCCTTCAGCCATATTCCTTCATTTACCTTTCAAGTAAATTGGAAAATAAATGTACTGCATGTGTATTGACCTAATTTATTATAGTTGTACCCATTAAGATTAACAGCAGGAATAATCTGCTCAGTAGGTGCAAATGGCAGCTTTCAGATAGCCTAGATTAGAGAGGTTGAAAGAAAAGAGCAGAAGAAAGATGAAACATGAGAACCTACCTACTGTTGCGCAAGAGTCACTCACCTTCATTTTTGAACCCTGTCTGACTGCAATAAATCACATATCCTCTACATGAAGCATTCCTTTTCACAGGTGATTTATCTGTTCTGCTGTCATTATTGTCAAACCAGCTCTGATTTGACTTTGAAGTCTGCACCAATCAGCCTGATAGAATAAATAACTCTATACAGACCTTATATTCCCATCTGAGTCTGTGGAGAATACATTTTTTTCCTCAACATATGTGTGGTATAAGAAAGGTGATTTGTTTTTAGCAAATTCCATTATTGATAAGATAGCAAGATGGATATGCTTGGTGGTCAACTGAATTCATTCAGATTTGTTCGAACGTGATTTCTGGAATAAGTGACAGCTCTACTTTGCCTACAAGATAGAAAGATCAGGACGAATGGTTGGATTTTATGTGGATATCCACAGTCCCCTGATGACAAATCCCAATGGTTTTGGCTTTTTCTCCAACACTACCATCATTATCTGACCTTAGTCATGCTGTCCAGAGGAGGAACCCTTTCCATTATGGACACTCCACATGTTCTGCCTTAGCGTTCCTCTCCAGTGTCAACTTGTATACAAGATATCTATAGATATATAATGAACTAATTGTCTTCATTTCAATGACCCCATAAAAGTGTGTTCCACAAAGAAACCATTTTCAGAGTTCAGTATGTATGGACTTGTGTTCTCCATACAGTTCTCTGTATAACAAACTGTGTATAAGTGAAGGATTTTGGGGCGCAGTTGCCTGCCTATAGCTCTATAACTGCTTGGATTTAGCATTAGGCATTTCTGTCATTTCCAATCCATCCATCCTTCCAGTCAGCCATATCTAGCTGTGATATGTGACTCCCATATGTCAGGAATAACCTCTGACCCTTTGAGATAGGTATCTCTAGAGCACAGTATGCAGAACAGCTGTTGGGAAGAGTTTTGTGATGCTTTGGTTTGAGTATCTCCATACCTCTTAGCATCGCCCATCCACTCACCTAACAGCTACCCCGGCACTAACACATTTTCTTCAGAAGTGGAAATTGCTGACTAACCTTCTTGACCTTCTGTGTGAGAGTGTCAGGGGAGCTCCAACAGTGAGAGGCTCGGAGCAGTCCTTTCATGTGTCTCAAGTGCACACTTTGGGAATTTGGAAAGGCACCATTTCACAGACATAGCTGTAAACCTTTTTAAAATAGTTTCAATCAAGATGACATAAACATGGATGACAAAAATGAGCTTTAGATTATCCAAATTCAAAAACCTTTTGCCCTGCTAGCGGTGGATGTCTGTTTGGCACCACCAGCCAGAGTGCCATGAAAAGTGATGTGGTTCATGATTCCAAGACGATGATTCCTAATTACATTTTGGTGGTGACCAAGCTGCAATGATTAGTCAACTAGTTGATTGACAGAAAATGCATTATTTATTAATGGACTTTGGAATTTTTTCCCCCCCTTCTGGTCATTCAATAACTGAACCTTGAATTTCAAACTGTGGGTCAAGAGGTGTAATAATGTGATTAAAATGTGACACTATGTTAAAAGTGTAATACAAAAGTATGGGAGGCAAACAATTGTTTTTGTTCTTCAGAGTCCCTATGAATAGAGAATCCTAGTCATTAAACTTAATTTTGATACACTTTGCAACACTTATGTCACACCACCAAGCCCTCGAGTCAAACCAGATACACCTTCATGCTCTTCCAGCAGGTTGAGCTCATGATGTCATTGCCAATATAATGTCAGATCCATAAGCAGGCATCTGCATCCAATGAAATGTGATCTTGGGCCTTAGTGCCTGGTGAGCCCTGATCTGGACCCCATTAGCCAGCTTTGACCAGGCAGAGGCCCACATACTGTGGTGTGCGTGGTGTAACTTTCCCTATAGTATATACCGGGTCATCGTTCTGGTTCTGGATGTGGAGTAGGTTACAGCTTGTGGTTAGTTTTGTGTGAACAAAGCGGTGGAGAGGGCTAGGTGCAAACCACATGTTGGACCAGAACCTCCTTCCTCGTCTGTAATCTCTTCTCAAGCCAAGTGGAACCAGATGGCAGCTATAGTGGGTTGATCATGTTCAGGCAAAGTTCTGCAGATGTTTGATGTTAAAGATGAATAAAAGAAAAGGAAAGCTTTTTATTTTTATTTTTTTTTACATTTACAATGTCTCAGTGATCACTTTGTAGTTTTGTTTCTCGATGTGTCTTGCAACTCTCAGTCACCTTAAAGAGCCTGCAGACACATCACAGACTGCAGGACACAAAGACACAGATTTATGTGGAAAGACCAATTTAATTGTCTGGTGTTTTGTTTCGTGCTATGCTGTTTGTGGATCCTTTTTGACTCAAATGTTGATACCTGTAATTGTGCCCATTCTTCGTACAGCACTTGTGCGTTTGCAACCTGCCGTGTGGTGTCGATTTAAAGTGACAATGTGGGAACCATACTTAGTGGTTTAATTTGAAACATTTGCCCATTTTAAGTACCATGGAACTGTGATGTAATGGTTTGTATTTTTATTTTTAGTGCTTTGTGTAATGATAAAGTATAATGAGCAAATAGTGTAATAGTGCAGCATGTAAACTAAGCACTAATTTTATGCTTTTGTTCACATGGTTTTGCTCCTTTTTTCGTTATTATGTATCTCAAACTTAGTTATTAAAAGGTATCAATCTTGTTACAGCCTTGTGACAGGGCTTGTGGGTGTTGTATGTGTGTGTTGTTCTTATTGTTGCTAGTCCATGGTTGGTTGAAGCTCGAGGGCATCAAGGAATTGGAAGCAGCTGGCCACAGTCTCCAGGCTGCATAAAACATGCAATGCAGACTTGTCGCAGGTTGGAGCTTTTCTAGCGTCCCACTGAATCAAAGTAATTAACAATTCTCTGGTTCATCAGTGGATTGTATGAACTACACAGCAGACTGCTTCCTGTTAACAGTGGCAAACAGATTGATGACTGTCTCATATAAATGTACCACAACTGACTCATACCATTCTGCTAGTGTGGTGGCTCCCTCTTCCCCGACACCGGGTCATGTTACATTGGAGTTTTTGATTTCTTGTATAGCTTACTTGGTATTACTCTTAGTTAACCTGGCAGTGTCAGTGTCAATTTCGTTTAGTAGACATAATATTGTTAACATTGTTAGATTATTGTAAAGATTATTGCTACTTTCAGCAATTCAAGGCTAGATTAGTCATGGCACCATGGTACTTTACTGTCATGGTATTTGTACCATTACCATGGTATGGTTCTGTCAGAGGTACCTGTATTCTCGTTTGTTGTCTCTCACATATTTGGCTGTATGATCTTTGTGTGTTGTTTTGTCATGTTGTACTGCTCTTATTATCTAGATAGAACCCACGCTTTCCTGTGGCCTCCAGACAATGGTTACAAGCGGAGGGTTCAGTAAACGCACTTGGCATGAGTTTGGCATGAGAGTGTCTTCAATCCTGGCAGGTGTGCATACCTAACTGGTGCAGAATGGTATCTAATTGCAGACTTGACTTTATTTGGCAACCATTTGCCCCGTGGGACACATTTAAATTATCATATTTTTGTAATTCACCATTGAAAAAAGTCAAGGTGGAGCCAGGAGGCCAGTTTTAACTGCTGCAGCTGTGCCACGTGTAACTGGCTTAATACTCTTGTGTTCCGCAAAAAAGATGGCAGATGATGCAATGTTGTTTCATACCAGTGAGACATACATGCACTCATACACTTAATTCCTGCCCTTGCCACACACTCTCCTACCTCATAGTACAGGAACAATTTTCTGGCACCTAAAAAATGAAGCACATTTCATACACATGTATGGTTATTTGTCAGAGAGTCATGACACACACTTTTATGATACCTTGCCTCTCACAAAGGCTCCCTGATGCACACAGACATGCTGTTCTGTAGACCATCTGCATTTTCGTTGACCCCTGTGTGACATCAGCAAGGTGCTCTGCATGGTGAAATAAACTAAAGGCTGTCCTGGTGTTAAATATGCCATTTCTTTTTCTTTTCTGTGTTTTCAGTGACTGGTAAAAAAGCAAAAGCATATTAATCTTATATTTTTCTCATATATTTTATTAGCTTTGTATAAATAGTTTTTAGCTTTACAGGAGAAGGCTTGCACGCTGAATTACATCTGCCGCTTTCTGGTATCGAATAGCAGTTTTAAAGTTGTTTCAGAATAAACTACACCTGGCATGTTTGTTATAATGAAGGAATATGTCAGTAAGTGCAACAGCATGGCTCTTTCATGTGGTTTTATAGTTTGGGGATGACAATACAGTTCTGTTGCATAGAGGCACAGGCTACTGTATTTCGGGATTTGTCTATACAGACCATTTTGGTTTTAGTCTCTAGAGAGGATATGTTGTTACTAAAAAGATTACCAGCACTAGCTGAAAGTTCCAGGCACAAGTTACAACTTACATTTTACACCCAACCCTTTTGTGGTTGTAAAGGCCTCTATGAAATAGCAGCTGGCACCGCGCATCATTTTGAAAGGTGGGATAACACAGAGGATAAGGAGAGGAGAATTATACTGGCTGTCAGAAACTTGTTATCCATGTTAGACCCCTATGGACATTATTGATGACTTTGATTTATACTCCCACTTTCGTTTTTCATGAGCAGGGATACAGAGGAGACCAGCTGGCAGCAGACTTGCAACATGACATGGACAGAAACGAGGCCTTCATTCCTTCCCGACAAGTGTTTCAGGATAATTTTATTTTGGTGGTTCAATTCAAGTGCATAAATTTACTGTGTGAACAACAGTAAGAGCAGTTGCATTATCATTATGACAGCGCTTAAATGACTATTTTCCAAGTCAGCCTGAGCAACAAAACGTGACCCGTCAGAAGTTCTACCAGATAGCCAGTTTCCCCGACACACTTGGCTGTCTAGATGGCAGACACCCACATCTCTACTCAGGTCTCTACACTAACTTTTTGTCTACATAGTAACACACAAGTATTACATACACATTTATATTGCATGTGCACACGTGCAATTGTGCATGCTCCTTCTCTTTGTGTGCACGTATGAGGACTATGGAAGTGGAAGAGTGAGAAGGTGAAAACACTCATCACTGAAAACTCTACTGTGATTGGCACATTGCGGCTTGTGGAATGTGGCACTTGTAGTTTTTGAACCAGGGACAGATACACCAGCACCTCCCACACCGCACTTTATGTACACATGGAGGAGGCTGGCTAGAATGAGAGCATATTGGCACGATGACACTGGCCGAATCTACATCCGTCCACTGCAGATGCATTATCCATCTGCATGAGTAACTAGTGTAAATGTGTGTATTAGTACTATATTATAACAGTATAATTTCATAAAATAGTATTGTGTTAGTATAATATTAATATATTAATTATATAATGTTAGTATATTCCTTATAATTTCATAAAATAGTATACTGGTAGACCTATTGCCTACCACTAGTATAATATTATTTCCAGTGGGACAATACACCAGTTAAAGAAATGAATAACCAACATTTATCATTTTTGTAGTTTTTGTTCCTTCATCCAATCCTTGTACAAGACAAATGGTGTACATTGTGCTAAATAAGAATACTAACTTGTCAATAATCAAAACAATTTTAATGTCCTGCCCCATCTTGAACATTGAACACCCAACATTGAAGAGGGCAAAGAAAAGTTGGACTTGCTTTAAGAAAAGGCACCTGAGGTAGCCAGCCAAACCCAAACAGCACTTTTAATCCTGATTGTCTTCTGTCTTACGGCTTCAGCTGCAAAACGTTGACTAACAGTTGAACTGGTATTGAAGATCTTGAAGAGGAGGATGTGGGCTGGTGCATAATCAGAGCGGGCCGATGACGCATCGTTCTAGCTCTTGTTTTTGTATAGTGAGCTGCTTGAGCGGCCCACAGATCACCCTGCGCTCCCGATGGCCTGTTAGACAGTGTTGTGAATGATTAGCGGCACAGGGTTGTCACAGTTGGTTGTCAAATTTACTTGTACACTGTGCTTGTAAATTATTTTTCCAGTTCGCACACATCTATTTTTAGGGGCAAATGCGAGTGAAATACTCGCACTGTAGAGCCCTGCCACTGTAGAATTAAAGAAAACACAGTAAGCAGTTATTTTGCACAAACATGTCAGCACTAAAATGTGTGTAAGTGTGCTCTTGAGTCTGCATAGATTCTGTTCTTACCTAAGAACGAATCCCAAATAAGAAAACATTGGAGTATTAGAATCTTAGTGAAAACTGCGTAAGTGGGTTTTCAGAAGACATTTCTTCTTAAGACCGGTTGGTGAATGAGGCCCCATGATCAGGGAAGCCTGACCTAAACAGGTCTGTAGGTTAAAGGAATAGTGTGACAGGTTGAAATCAATGGACTTGACGTGTTCAGAAACGTCCTTGAAGATGATGAACATGTGCAGAGGCTTATCTTTATTGGTTTGACTGAACTTGACTGATGAAGGACCCGGGGTGACAACTTTGTGATGACTAACAGAACTCGAGCAGATCCTACATGGGACAGCTATAGGAAAAGACTCAATTAGTTTTGTTTTCTTTTTCTTTCTTCGCTTTTCTGTGTGTGAACCATGTCCTCACCTTTTAAACTCCTTTCAGCCGCTGTCTACCCGTTAGACTTGTTAAGCTTTTGTTTATTGTAATGTGATTGATTTGTTTTGAAGTATCGGCTCAGTGTGGCGTGTTCCCTTCAATGCTCACATTTTTGTCCAGAATACTTAAGGTTTATCAGCCTTGGAGGATTTATTTCAAGGGACCGCTGGCTTTCTTTCTTTATTCATTGCCTGCATGCAACACATGCCACACTAATCAAAACAGTTCCCCCTAAAGAGACATTAACCATCTTCTTTGTGTACGTGTTAGTGTGTCTGTATGTAGGTTTGTTGGACACATTAGGCTGTTCCATGAGGAAGAAAGTGATAATTAGTGCCACAGCCTAGGCTGAAGTTAGAGTCAAAGTCATAAGAAAACCTGAAGCTCACTACTACAGAATCTCTAATCAATTTATATTTGTTTCGAATATGCGTCATTAAAACCGTACTTTCTTAAAGCAAGAAGTATGACAGATCAGGAGCAATAAGAATACCTCAACTCGTTTGTAGTAGCATCTACTTTCCTAAACTTTTCATAATTGAAATTCTTGAATTAAGTTGGTTTACAATGGAAACAGTGAAATTACTTTACTGCCGCATTATGTCACTTATGTGTTTGTTTCTTTCATTAACACAGACACGTTACAAGATTCAAAGAACCAACCTATGTGTTGTCATGCTATTAGGTATATCTATTATCCCAATTGTATGAGCAGAAATTGGATTCTTTGTCTTTCATCTTTGCGATGACCTCATGTAATGGCACTGTAAATGTAGACATTGCAGCCGCATGCACATGCTGACAAAAAAGCCAGTGAACAATGAACAATGGAAGGACAGTTGGGATGCATACAATGCAGCTGATTGTCTCAGTCTCAGTGAGATTGTTCGTCTGCAGACTGACATGTTACAGATAAAGGCTCAGCCAGCTACATTCCTTTCGCAGATTTTACAAGCTTAATTTAAATACATATTAACTCCTTTTACACACACACATACTCACTGAATGGGGAATGGACAGGATGAACCAACATAGAGGGGTTCAGAAAGGCTGTATGCAATTGTAATTTGATGCATGGGAGTGGGCAACCAATAGTGCTCCTGTTTCCCATTGCATCAGTCCATGGCTTTCCAATTCCTTATACTGTAACTGTAATGAGCTATTGGGACTTGAATGGCAAAAATGGTGCATCAATCAGATTGCAGACACCAATGTAGTTCATTTTTGGAAATGAAATACTTGTTGTGTGCCAGGATAGTGGCAATGTCAGAGAATAACTACTTCCATTTGGAGAATGATGTGTCCAATGCATACACTCCCGAAAACTTCAAAGTAATAGAGCAGTCTGCTGCTCCAGTGTTTTAATACACAGTCCTGCTGAAAAATTTAATTAGCTTTGATTTTCAGGATCTTGGGCCTTGACTTTTAGGTATGCAATTAGCTTTTCCATGTTATCTATGCGGCTGAGTCACTCATTCTTCCTTCAGGCCAACATGTGTCTTGAGTTCTTGGATTTGTACAGAGCATGTGGAGAGCGAAGTTTCAATCTTACACAGCGTTACTTAAATATTCAACATCTACTTGACAATATGTTTGTCTGTGGTCTCATGATGGCGTTCAACAGAGTATGGTATGGCACCTCCAATTATTGTAGCTTGCCACGCATCAGTCTGGAGAGTTTAGGCATATCACCTCATGGTTTTGGGATGGGCCACTGGAAGCTCCCTGTGTTACTCAATTACTAATACAATATTAGTGATAACTATTTTAGTTTAAACCTTGCTATAGCAAAAACTCTACTTGTTGAAAAATTTATGTTGTCCCACTGTATATATTGTCATATTGCCCAATTAACTTTACAGTTTTTTTGCTTGAAATACACGAGAGCGCTTCTCAGAGAGATGTTTCTTGGATAATGACCTTGTTGTGCAAAATCAGTTGTCGTCCATCATCATCATGTCACTTGTCTCATTTTCTTTGCCCTCCTCCTTAAGTTAAGCGAGGATAACCTGGTTCTCGTGACCCAGCTGTGTTCTCATTTCTGCTGATTAGGTGAGAGTGACGTAATCTGCTGTGGTCTGTGCTGCTGACAGACATAAAGAGAAAACCACCAGTATATCTATGCTGCTGGCGCCCTTACAAACAGACACATGCCTCTCAGGATGTCTGAGAGTGGTTGTCATTGCGGAGATGCAGGGCTGAGACTTGATGCAGATTGAGTTTCCATTAGTCAATGCAAAGCAGGTCAGTTTGAGAACGTACTGTACGTGAGAACTGATTTTCCAGCATTAGTGAGTCCGCATTGGACTGACAGTTCATTATATGTTGTTGCAATCCATCATTCTGAAAAATCATTTCCAGCATGTTGACACAGTTCAGCAAGGCTGACAGCAATGAAGAACAACATGAAAATGACTAAGGCAGATGTCTTCAATGCTTTCCATGCTTTAGGGATGCTAATTAGGAATGAATTTAGATTTTTTTCTGATCGATAGCCGACCCTCGTTAATCGATCACAAACCATAAGCAAGATTAAAATGTACTATTTACAATGGACGAATGTCGGTGAAAGCTTTCACTATCGTTCTCCCCTGTACTGAAACGACCTCTCAGCCAGTCTTTGGTTCAGGGTCAGGATTCATACATCACAGTTCCATTTGACTGAGGTGAGCGAATCTTGTAAAACTTTTTACAAGAGTTTTTTTTACAAGCACTGACTTTGTCAATATAACTAATGTGTTTTCTTACCCCAATAACGTCTGCATGATAATGATGACCTTAACAAGAGGTTATGAGGGCAGGAAAGACTTTTGAGGTCATGAGATCTCAATAGACCAATGTCTGGCCCACCTAACAGTTTACTGTGTCTTTTTAACATTTTATTAAACTTCGATCCAATTTCAAATTCTATAAATTCAAAGATATTTAATTTACAATTATATAGAAGTGTTGAGTGTTGAGTGTTTGGCATTCTATTTTGGATGGGAGACATAATTCATTATCAAAACTAATCAGTTAGCAAATCAATTACTTCAGCACCAATACCTTTTGTCATACTATGATTTGTATATTGAGGTGAAAATTTCCATTGTCCATATTAAAACTCAAATGACAAATTAAAAACTACACCAGTATCTCTGTGAGGCTGTACTTTGGCACATGTTAAATGTCTCCTTGAGCTAAATGCTAACGTCAGTATGCTAAAATGCAAACAGTGAATGTTGGCATGCTAACATTTGATAAATTAGCTCAAAACATGAAATACAACTAAGGCTGATGGGAAATGCAATTAGTTATGCAGGTATTTGGTCATAAACCAAAGTACTGGACAATTAGAAGTTTGACCTGATGAAGGTGCTAGAGGAAATGTGAAGAATCTCCAAAGTGACTACAATTCATCCTGAGGGGAACCATGCATGTCTGTGCAGACTTCTGGGCCAGTCCATCCAGCAGATGTTGAGATATTTCCAAAACCGTGTGCCGAGCCTTGTGGACCGTAGATGAAATAAGTAATTTTCATGGTGAGAAAGTTAAGGCAGATTAAAACCTTTAAAAAGTGTTGAAAAGCATACCCTGTAACCTTTGAATAATGTTGTTCACTCTTATTTCATGAAAAGTGGACATGTTGGAGAAACAAGGTTTTCACCTGATTTCATACAGTGTTTAACTTTACTCTGGAGTGTTTGCCACATGAAGACAGACCTGCAGTAGAAATGCTGTACTGTTTGGACAGAGCTGACAGCAGCAGCACTCTCAGTGGCGAGTATTGTGCTGTTCCCATACACAATTCTTTTGTGAGCCTAAAAACACATTCATGTTCCAGCTTGAAAAGAAGGTTAAATCAGGTTGCTTGCATAGAAATGTAACATGAAACATAGAGGTAGATACAGTATCAGTTTTGTAATTTAGAAAACTGATCTGTTTTTCCTCTTTGGTTCACGGCTATATGTTTCACAGGTAACAACAATGATGAAAAAAGAAATCAACAAACTTAAGGGGGCTGTGAATTAAAATGTAATTTAATTCTGTTGAGTGTTTGACACTGATATTGATGTTTTCTGTGGAAATAGAGTGGCCTCTTTTAGTTGGAAAATTTTCTTTTCCAATCCCCTGATCATCTCCCACTGAGTACTGGGATCTGGATCCTGTCTTCTGTCCAACACACACCTTGTTTTACCCCTTGCGTTTTCACTCCAGTTGAGATGTGTTTCTCCTTCAGTGTTCTAGCAGGCTCATTACTGAACACACCAACTCCCTCGGCCATCCAAAAGCCCCTTCTCTGCTTTCCTCATCTCATGTAAAATACAAATTTACAGTCCATTCTGCCCTCCCCACCCTCAGCAGCTTTATTTTTCTAACTGGTATGTAAGACACATGTAGCACAAAGACTTTCTCCCCCCATCGGATTGCATGTTCAGCCAACACATTCCTCGTCTAGCTGTGTGGTTCTTAGAAATGCAAAGAGGCGAACAGGACACAGCAAGGGAGAAACAATCATTTACATGGCTTGTTAATTAGCATGTCATCAAACATAATTGCCTTATATTCCTACATGTCTGTGGTTCTGAAGCTAAGGCCTTTAAATACATTTCACTAAATACCTGGCTTGACACGGTTAAAGAACTTCTCATGTTGCCTGTAAGACACAGGCCAGTGGATTACCTCAGGTGCTGTTTATGTGCCTGGTCACAGTCCAGCTTTAGGACTGTTTGCAAAGTCAACTTCTCCAGATGTACTTGGAGCTTGTCTGTTAAGACCCGTTCCACCCTTTTCATCTGTTCTGCAGCCTCCATAGAAGGGGTCCAGGGATGGATCCTGTCCCAGGAGCTGGGTGTGCATTGTTGCCTATATGTCCCCTCAGTGAGAAATGAAACGTCTCTCATGCAAAGCAAACTGTCAGGCTCACATCTGTGAAAACATGTAGCTTATTATTGTTGAAATTGTGTGTTCACTGTGGCTTTTACATGAAGTTTAACCAGAACTGAAAGTTGACACTGCTCATTATTTATCAATTTGTCTTCATTTAATTGGCTGGTTAATTATTTGTAAAAAAAAAAAAAAAGAAGAAAAAAAAGAAATTGTAATATTATTAATTTTATTATAAAACTCAAATTGACATCACCAAACTGCTTTTTTTGCCTAACCAAAAGTTATAATGTTATAATATAAAAAAATGTTCAGTCAATATACGGAAGCAGCAGCTGCACAGCAGCTAGTAAGCAAAGACTGTCATGATGTCTAGGTTAAAAGTTAGTAAATGTTAGTTTTGTATCTTAAAATAAAATGGAACATGGGCAAATAGAATATTTCCTTTTGGTCTTCTAAAGCACATAAGCAAGTGGCTTTATTTTAACTTAAAATTAGGACCGGCGTCACATTAAAATGTTTTATATGTAATTCACATGTCGAAAAATCACTTTTAGACCCATTTAGGCTGGTTTTAACTTTGATATCTGGATAACAAAAACAATCCTTTGGCAGTCAGGACTGGCTTTGAAATGCTGGGTCAGAACCCGTCATGCTGCTGTACTTCAACGTATCATAGCATTAGAATTTTTTACATTCAATCTAAAATTCTCTTTGATTGTCTGTTTAGTCACACTAACATTGACCTTAACCTCAGAGGCCTGAAGGTCATCGTGCTGAGGGGGGAGTGTGTCAAACATTGGAACAAACCTCTAATGGATGGCCTGGATTGCCAACAGACTGACTCTGTGTCCTGCCCTCTGCCCTTATGTCATGCGCTAAACACGAGAAGCTAATGTTACGCTGCCGGAGCTATCTCATTTGGTTGTTTAATGTCTCAAGTTTGGTACCTGTCAGTGCATTAAAGAGAGAGAAAAATGAAATGATTATTTACACTGCATAGTTTGATGTGCAGAAAGCTCTACAGGACCATAACCATATTATTAGTGCTATTCACTCCTGTGAAAACAGATGGGATTTTGACCCGGGGGGCATGTTAAACACTCCATCCACTTCCTTTAGAGTCATTTGATGAATTTTTCAACAGGTGAGTTTAGAACCAGGCCAGGGCAACTGTTGACTGGTGCTCTTTTACAATTCCTCTCCCTAAAATTGTTTCAAGGACACTCTGGTGTTGCCTTGGAGAAGACTATTGTGTGTTGAAAGCTTCAGCGAATCCGTAAGCATGGCCGTTTTCACTATGGATCCATTGTGCCATAAAATGGCATTCAGATGTTAACAAAAAATGTTTAGATTAGCTGCACCACTAAGTCATACTTAAATATTATTCATCCCAAGAGGGGAAATGAGAAAATGTTCAAGGCGGCTCAGCCTAGTTTAGTTTTGTTTAGGTTTGTGATGCTGGATTTCATGTGTTTTCTTTTTAAAAATAAAATATTATAATAAGCTGTTAATATTTTCACCTGCAAAATGTAAACATTTTCTTTACTCATTGTGTTTTGGGGTTGTTTTATACGACACAAGTAAACTTAATGACCTAATACTAAATACTAAATATAATTATCATAAGAAACTTCATTTAGAAGTTCAAGGACTGCTGCAATACTTCATCTCTTCCTATAATGTTACCGATAATATTTCATGTAAATCTGTCAGACTTTTACTCTCTTTGCCCCCTTGCAGCCGAGTTTAAGTTTGTTCAAAGTGAATTGCACCTGGATAGTAACACAGTACATTTAAAAATGGGTTTTAGGCCAAATAACTACACCAAGTACATCTGCAGTACAGTAAGTACAGTTAAATCTTTTTTACTGTGGCATGTTTTTACAGATTTTACATTAAATACAGAAACCTGTAGATGTAATGCTTCTCTGAGCATTAGGCATCACACAGGGAGAGTCCCTTTCCTTATGCCACCATACTGTTTAATTTCCTTTGCTGATGACTGGCTCCAGTGTTCTTAAGGCCCTCTTTGAAGGGATTACAACAGCAGTTTAGCAAGAGAAAAACTGCACAGGAAGTTTTTATGTTTCTCTCAACCCTCCAGGACTGAGTGATTAGTCGCTGTGGATAACCACTCTGAATACACAGAGGAAGTGAACCAGTCCTGCAGGCTTACGTGTCCATCCAATGAGAGACAAAGGTGTTTAAGATCCATTTAGCCTAGAAAACAAACAGAAATGAGAATATACTGTGGGCTCATACTATCAGTGGAAGTAGACTGGAGTAAAAGCATACAGAATCAAAATGTATTATTACAAGAGTGTATTATAGTGTACTGGTTTTAATCTGTGTCCAGATACCTCCTGTTCCTCTAGCTCTACCTTTCTAACATCATTCCTCTTAAACATAGCTCCTTGTGGCACTGTAATCCCCCCCTCCAGAGTGCTGTTAGTTTTCAAGACAAGGATCTATATCTACTGTGTTCTGAGCCTGTCGCTGGGCCTCGTTACATACAGGCGAACAGCATTGCTGTTATATCCATTCAGTCCACTTAATTCCCTCTGTGTCCTGCCTTGGGCTATAGGCCCAGTTAACAAGCCTGTCTTCACACAAATGCAGATTTTACATAAGCTCACTTTATCCTCTGTAAGGGACACCTCTTGAAATAATATCCGAACATCTGATCTCTTGCTCTCTGATAGCCAGATCTCATAAAATCAGCAGTCTGAGGATGGACTGACAGAGGTTTTTTCCATTAGGCTGCATCTGTGAGCATTTCACAATCTGTGTGGCAGTAGGTGTGCTCATCACTCAAAGCTTTTTTGATGACTGATTGATTGAGATGTTTAGGAACACAGAGTTTCTTATGTTTCCTGTGTTTGCTTCAACTTTCCATCTCTCATTTCCTACTTATCTGGCCCCGTGATTCCTGCCTCGGGCATGTGGAAGTCTTTAATCTTCTTCCTATTTGGGCAGCCCCCACTACCAGAGCAGAGCCCAGTAATTGTACCAGTAATTGAGCTATCTGTTGGTCCGTCTCAGACTATTAGAGTAATGTGATCTCACCACAGGACGGCGGGGCAGCCGGCACCGTGTGCCCTGATTACGGCCGCGGAGGCGGCGGTGGGCGGGCAGAGGTTGATGTAGATTGGAGGTAGGATGTCTTATCGTGCCCCCGTGGTTATCACTGCAATAGTTACCAGAAGCCACTGGTTCTCCATAATCAAAGGAATGTCCTCTTACAACTACAAGTTTTATTTGACTGGGGGCACTGACAATAGCAAAAGGCTTAATATAGCCTGTAACATTATAAGAACTGACAGTATTAGTGGGGATGATGATGTTTTTTGTATCAACAGCAGAAGGTGTGTTTAAGAAGGAACGGGCTCCACTGATCTGCTCACGTCTTGCATAGAAGCATTTCTTGAAGCTTGATCTAGGAGAATAGAGAACAACAGTACAAGTGAACATGTAAGTTTAATGCCACCCTATTCTGAAGGTTACTCCCTGGTGAGGAGTATTTAACTCCATGCTTGACATGTGAGATTCACTACCCAAGTCCAATTAAGGTTATTCCTCGCCCAGATAAAGATGTGTGAAGATTCAGCTGGTTATTGGATTCCAAACAAGGACCCATGCTTACCTAAGTTCATGGAGACAGGAGGAGACAGTATATCAGTGTGGAGTCTGGGACATAACGCTGCCTGTCTCCAATGACCTTGGACCTCCTGGGAGACAGAAGCAGCACCCTGACCGATCATCCTTGTAGACAGAGAGCTGAACTATTGCTCTGACTGAGACAGTATATGACCTACTGCTTTTACCTACTGGTTTACAAATGACCCCTGTGACCCATGTGACCTGGGGAACCACTGTGTCGATTACCTTTTAACCTAAAGAAGGAAAATTCCTTCACACTACTTGTTAAGTTAACGTTTATTGCACTGTTGTCAGAGATGATGCACCCCCCCAAAACGAATAAAGAACATTTTTATTGTGATTGCTTGAGAGAGCACATAGTGTCTTACACGTTGTTTTTCAGAAGTATTTACAACTTCAATAATTAGTCGCAATCAGCAATAATTATGATAATCCTATAATCATTTAAGTCACTTTTTAAGAAAAAAATGTACTGGTTCCATCTTAATGGAAATGAATGGAAATATGTTCTGCTTTTCTCATTCTTCTGTGCAGGCAAACTAAATGTCTTTGGGTTCTGACTGTTGGTCGTCAAAACAAGACATTGTTAAACATCACCACCAGGGAATTTATCACAATTAGCGAACAATTTGTACACTAAATTATTAATCTATTAGTCATCGTTAATCATAATCAACAGTCATTATAATCGTTAGTTGGAGCCCATATGACATGCTGCCTCTCACATTTTGTCTTGTGCAAACAAATCAGTTACTCTGCTAGTATCAGTTTACATTGTGGCAGTCATTTGTCAAGTAAATTATATTTTTACTGAGCATGTATATGATACATCAAAAATAAAAAACAGCAAGGCCATGTAAATGAACATGCAATACAAAATATCATGTAATACAAAACTTCAACTGTTTACAATGTCTTTTGGCCAGTTGCAGCTGATTGCTGATCGATTTCTTATATCTTTATTTTGACCCTTGTGTCTAGGGCAGACACTGGCACCTTCTTTCTCCTTCAAACTAGTTCTTCCTCTTTTCAAATTGGCGGCAGTGGACTGACTCAGAGATGGGCATCTGCCAAGCCCGATAATTGCTGTAACTCTAGAGAATTACAAAAATAGAGGAAGGGTGGACTGGCTTTATTGTGGCCTCATGCCATTCTCTTTGGCTCATGGAGGACCTGAGCTTTGGTACCTACTGGAACAGCTTGACATAAAGTCAATA
The DNA here is from genome assembly GCA_036024295.1 of Nannoperca obscura. Taxonomy (NCBI): domain Eukaryota; kingdom Metazoa; phylum Chordata; class Actinopteri; order Centrarchiformes; family Percichthyidae; genus Nannoperca; species Nannoperca obscura. The sequence continues at coordinate 20,214 of JAVQJL010015487.1, forward strand.
AGCTCCTTACGTGCTCCACTGTTGTCTGTGCCAAAAGAATTTTGCACAATCAAGAGAGGTGTGTCCAAGGCTTGATGCTTTGGGAATTATGAATGTGGACTGTAGTGCAGTGAACGGCTTTCCTATTTGGCCACACTCTGCTCCGCAACTCAAAAGCCAATCCCAGAGATAATCCTGTTCCAAGTGTGTTCATGTTCACACTGAAGCCTCATCCCTCTGGAATGAGAATATTTGAATGTTTGAGGTTTATTTCAGCTAAATGCAGTCCATGCTCAAAGCGTTTTTCTTCCACTCATGTAACGTTTCTGGTTTTAAATTTCTCCATCTGTTGAGCGTTTCGACAAATCATTTTTCACTGCTGTCAAAGTGATTTTTATCAAAGAATGTATGACAGCATTGTAAGAGGGTATTCTTTTCTTGAAGCTAATTAGGTGGGTGCAATCTCTGGATGATTTATGTGCTGTGGTTACTGAGAGATGATTGGATATATGCTGTGTGTAGCCAGCAGCTATAGTGTACAGTGTTTGAATAAGAGCCTTTCACTCTGGACCTCATCCAAAAACAAACATATGCAGCAACAACACCAGAGTACACTGATTGTTGATTTTTTTTTTCTTTTTGGTTAGTGGATCTATGTCTTGTTTGCCCTGTTCTGCCATATATATATATATATATAGGTGTGTGTGTGGGGGGGTGGGTGGGTGGTTGGGGGGGTTCCAGTATAGTACCTGTGGATTTACTGAATGCCACTGTGGTAAGGTGTATGTTTCACCATAGATGCTCACATTGATAGCATCACTAACTGGATGTGCTGTAGCTACATTATTATGTTGTGTCATGTTTAAATAATTGATCCCAATGTAATTGTTGTCTCATTCACTTTGTGATAAAAAGCCAGGATGGAAATGTTTGAAAAGGCAATCTTTGATTCAGGTGAGCAGATTTGCAGCGGGAATGGCCTTGCTAGATGTGTAATAGAAAAAAATGACTGCCGTTCAACATGTCGTTTATGAGGTGGTGCACATAATTTCACATACAGATAAACATTAACGTGTCTGTGGATAGATGCAGAGAAGGTTGTGGGTAAGCATGCAGAGGTTGCAGAGCCTGGCAGAGGTGCTGAGGTGAGGTGTGGCTAAGTAGTAAGTTAATTAAACCTCCTGTTAGTGCTGAAACTAACCATTACTTTTGTTTTCAATTAATCTGCCGGTCATTTTCTGGATTGATTAATTAAACACAGCAGCTATTCAGATATTTACACCTGGTGTGAGCATCGTCTGCGGGTGGTTATGGATATCTACGGGTGTTGAGCGTCTGCCATAGTACGCTTTTTAACACTTGGTTAATGTTGTGAAATGGTTACTGTTTGGTTAGGTTTATGCACTTGGTAATGCTTTCTGACAGAAAAACGTTCTGTTTGTATGTTTGAGAACCACGGACATATGGTGGTCACTGTCTCTGACGTGGAGAAATCATGGTGAATTCTGGAATTTATGTAGCTTCACAGTGCAATGCAGAATGCATGAGAACCATATGCGTGTCTCAAACACAAAACCACTTTCAAAAAGATCATAAATGAGTTACATATGATTATCCTGTCAGATAGTTTTTCCCAGATTATTAACTCTGTATTGTGTTTAAACTACAAGTATATTCATTTCCAGATCATCATCAACTGTTATCTAAAACTGACTTTTATTCATTGTTAGACATCTATTGTTGTCACCCACTGAACTGTTTGAGTCTCAAGTAAATCAAAGAAATCCTGGCAAATAAGTGTTGTAGTAGCTATTGAAGTAGAGTAAACACAGAATCACTGGTGCCTTTTTACTATTTGTTTGCATGTCTCTCTGGAGGCTTTTGCAATGGTGGATCATCATTAAAGCTTCAATTTGTTACACAGATTATCACTTTCCCTCATCAGAAGGCAGCTGAGGAGATTTATGGAAAGGATCAGAACATGTCAAGAAATCAAAAAAGACGAGATGCTTTACAATGACTGGGGGCATTTCACTAGCAAGGAACACACCCTCCATATGATACGTTTAAAAAGATTTATTGAACATAGGTACATTTAGAATTTTTGAATATTGATGATGGTTTGGGGAAGCTTCGTGGGGACGTCCGCCGTGGCACTCGGGTACGACGAACCCCCAAAAAGCCTCCCAACATGGAGAAGA
>JAVQJL010015495.1:0-22908 GCA_036024295.1 Nannoperca obscura
AACAGCTCATCAAAAAACAAACATCTCTATATATCTGGCACGGCACCCAGCTACTGCTTCATTATATTAATTTGTGAGAGGTGCAGTGAAAATTACACTCTATGAAAAATGGCTGGAAAATTTAAATGATACAAACTCATCTTATTAGCGGTGAAACATTAAAAAACAAACAGGCCCCTCCGTGTCCCGCTAATTTGTCTTGGGATGAAAGGCATTTGATGGATGGATCTTACCTTATTCATAAGCGAGGATAAAAGAGATGTAGGGTGTCCGTTTGATTCATTACTGGAACAAGGAAAATGAACAATGTTTAGTCAAGATTTGCATGAGAACAGTAAATATTACTATTTATCACACAAGGTGTGACTGTATAATGAAGAAGAAAAATGCTGTCTTCTTAAGAAATAGGATTTAGTGTGAGGTGGAGGGAAGATTGGAGTTGAAGGTTTATATAAACAGCCTTCTCTTACAAAAATGGAGAAATATGTTGTGGATTTTATAATTGTATGCGCATGTATATAGATGAGATATTTTTGATAAATAATTGGGAATGTAACCCCGGCTGCCAAGAATGTAGAAATCATCTATCAATCAGAGAAACCTTATTTCCTTGTTGATTTATTTTGTGAATATAGTAGGGGAATTTACAAGACATTCTCAAAATTTTCCATATAGAATTAACCCTCTATGTACCATGCAGTTGTGTACCTGTGGTCTTTTTTGCTCAGGTCCAGGCTGTGCTCCTGTGTGGAGTCTTGGGAGGCCCCAGAGTTGGCGTCCACTGGCTCCTGCTTCACATGTACCAGATTGAACTGGCTGGCTGAAGTCAGCTGCCCATTCCCTGAGGATCAAACCAGAGACGAGAGAAGAGAAAACAAAGTTATTGTTGGTCAGCATTATTACCCTCTGACGAGATCCAATCTGACTTCTGTCCTGGCCCGAAAAGAATACTCTGAGTGATAATTATTGTGAAATTATGTCAGGCCGTCAAGCCTTTTAAATGGTGATTGAGAGGCGGGAGATATGAGGGAAAAAGACTCCTTTTTCTGAAGCACTTGTCACAACTCATTTGCCAGGCTGCCTCTTAACTGGTCATTAAGTGAGATGCTAATGCTGAGGGAAAGTGGCAGTCTCAGATTGGCCACCCCCCTCCCTTCCCACCTTCCTAGGCTCCTCGTTGGCCCGACAACGGATGGCAGCCAATGCCACTGAGCGTACCCACAAGGAACAGGGGTGCTATGTCGGTCAGATTGGAGCTGACAGCCAATCAGATTGGTTCAAATAGCGTGACCTCTATCACATTCTCCTCCAAATAGGTATTCAGTGGATGTTGTGAGCGAGAACAGGAGTGCTGAAATGAAATAAATAAAGACCAGGGGATGACGTGGGGTAAAAATGCTGACAGGAAGGTGAGTTCTACCCATCCTCGCCAATCCTCAAGGGATTGAAATATTAATTTGACCTGGGGCTACACAGAGAAAGCTGGGCTTTTAGTAGACAATAATGTGGTGTTTTATTTTTTATTTTTTTAAATGTGAGTGGGAGGGGTGACCCTGGTCTAGCCTCTCAGACACTGTAAGGCTGAAGAGCACCAGCGGCCATAATTGGTTTGGTGAGGAATCTGTTGTTTAGGAATCGGGGCTGGTGCTGAGGGATAGTGACAGGCAAGGTCATGGGCAACCAAGTGTGCGCCCTTGGCCCTCAGCCTGGTGAGGCTCTGTCCTTTTTCTTGCTGGGGAGAAAACTAGACCAGCCTACGTAAGGGGGAAACCGACCAGAGTACCCCCCTGCTACAAGATGACCCAGAGACATATCAGGCCGAATAGGAGTGGAAAAGCCAGTCTTGGGCCTTGTCAGCTGAAAGCAAGGAGATGGGGAAGTGTCAGTGTCAGTTCAGTTTGACAATGGCTAAGGTTGGAGGGGCTGGAGGTGGGGTCGGGGCGGGGCGAAAGGAAAACAGCAGTCAAACAATTTTGCATCTGGTTTGAGGACACTGAATGCTTACAGAATTCTCCGCCCAACCCCCCCGACTTGATAAGAGTACACCCAAAATTAACTAGCCAGACAGATCCTGCCCTGTCATTGATAATTAAATCAACTCGCAGACCAAATGAGAGCACATTACATCAAGAGCAGCCACTCACTATATGATCTACATATGATCATCAGGCAGATTAAAGCATTCCTTCACTATATCTGAGGATAAGTTGCCTGTTTAAGGTGGATTATAATGCTAAAGTCTTATTCTGTTGCACATCATGAAGTTATTTTTTTCTATCTACTTCTCAAAGAGGGAGAACAAATGAGTTTGACTCAAACCAGCTTCTTTCTGGAAATTATCCAGGAATAATGTATCACCATGTAATTACTCCGGATAAGATACAGAGCTTGTGAAAGATCATTTGTACTGTGTGTCTAATTAGTAAACCCTTCAGATGCTTGAATCTCTGGGAAAAACACTTAGGGGTGAATTACAGCGGAACATTAATTTAAAAAAAAATACTGAGAAAATACTGAAAGCAGAAACAGGAGGAATGCACAATTCACCACAACAGAGGTGAAGTTTCACAACCCTATGAAAAAATACACACAGTGAAAAATAGCCACAAACACTGTGACTTTTCTCACACCTTTTGACAGAGAAGCACTTACCACTTCCTCCTCATTTTAGCCCCAAATGTCCTGTTCACACATTTTATGAAGCAAATATGAGAAACTGCAGCTACTCTTTCATCGTGTATCTGCACTGAACTTTTACGATAAAGTACATGTGAGATAGGGGAGCACACTTTGAACCAGCTTTGTTATCCAGCAGAGAGATCAGAGATGCAGTCTCTCAGTGAGACAATGAGAGGGGTGGTGAAGGCACCATCTGTGGAGGCCCCACCCACAGTGGGGGTCTTCCCAGTGCTCAGACTACCTGCTGGAAGCCCAGAGGTGGAGCTCAGCCTGACAGCCTGGGCTCAGCTCGGCTCCCCGGAGCAGCTGCCCCAGCTCTCTCCCAGGGCCTGTCCTGCTCCAGGAACACCACCAGGAATTGTAATCCTTCCCAGTCCCAACATCCGGAGAAGCTCCCCCTTGCAGCCCCATTTCCAATCCGCACCCCACCTGCTTAGGCTCAGCACAGGAGGCCCCACTGCTACTGAATGCAAGACAGTGCTCTGCAGTGCATTATCAATGTAATGCTTTAACTCCATTTTCATTTTCAGAAGCTTTGTTTAGAGCAATATGATAAACATAGACAAGGCAATTACCTCCAAAATTTATGTGAATTGTGTTTATGCTAAATAGATATTGACATGTTTTTGTGGGAACAGAGGGTTTCTACAAATTCGAAAAGTGTGTCTTTGCTGATGCACGCACGTGTGTCTGAGTTCTTGTATCAGTGAAAAAATGCCTAGCTCTGGTGCATTGAGTCATTTCTGCCTGAGCGATTTCTGTTTTTTTTTTATCAGTTTGCATAGAGGATATGGAAAAAGAAAAAAACAACATTTTTTTTGTTCTCGCAATTTCTGAACTTAATTTCATTCCACCTCCATTTGCTTGGAACGGGCGCAGACACAGATAAGAGACCAATGATGAGGAAACATGTTCGACACAAGCCCCAGGAGCCCCCAGTCTGAACATCATAAGAGACTTTTACAGGCTCTACTCTCCCCTGTCAGCGCATTTATCTCTAAATGGATTGTGGGTATCTAACAAACGATCAACACAATAACAAGCCCAGAACAGAGGACCATGCCTCCGGTATGTCCCTTTAAGCCTCAAAGCGGCAGTTTTTCTGCCTTTCTTTCCACTGTGGGATAGTGATAGAAGTGACCTCTGAGTGCACTCTCTCTTCTGTGGAGTAAAGTCCACACACAGAAAACGGGATGTGGCTTTTAGTATCCATGCAGTATAATCTCTTTGGATGCTGACATAGCTCAAAAGGTTATTGTTTGTCATATATTTTAATACTTTTGTCTCTAAATAGAATGACAAGCTAACCTTTATGATTGGCAACCAATTTATTCATGTGCTGATGATTTGCAAGGATGTACAGCATTAATCAAGAGGGAAAGGAATTATTAACAGGGCTGCATTTTAAATTAATCTGTCAGTTATTTTTAGATGAATTGATTAATAGACAAACAATAATATAAAGTAGAAAATCACATTTGAGAAGCTGGACCCGGCAAATATTTTTCGTAATATAAGATATAAACTATAATTTGATTATTACAATTGTTTGATATGTTTATTGATTCACTGTTGGAAAACAAAAGCTTGTTTTTCATTGTGTTGGTATCCACACAAACTACGTACAATGAGGATATTTGTGAAGTGACTGACCTGTGTCTAGGTGGTTGGAGGGCTTCAAGGCAGCAGCAGCCAGTCTGGCCATCATGGGTGAGATCAGACCTTTGCTTGCTGAGATCTTCTCCATGATGGAGGCTGTGGAATAGGAAGTTGGGGTAGACGCCATGGCTCCGTCTGCGCCCACTGTGGAGCAACCTTGGGACAGTGAGTCGGTGGGCATGGAGTGGGCCCCAGAAGATACGGCTGATATCAGGCTAGCGGCTGGCGGAGGTGGTTGGAGAGGCAGCCTGGGCATGAGAGGGAAGAACGGGTTGGAGGCGGCCAGGGCACTGTTGGAGAGAGCAAGGGCCACCGGCATGTTGCTGGGCAGGGCCTGGGACAGCAGGCTGGACATGCGCTGGCCCGCACTGGACAGCGAGGGTGCAGGTTTGAGGGTGTGCGCCGATGTGGAGGAGGAGACAGCAGTGGTGGGCGTGGCCAACAGGTGCGGTACAGTGGTAGACTGCTGGGTCGTAGGCGAGGCACTCAGGCTGGAGTTCTTGCTGCTTATGGTAGAGAAGTCCATCAGGTCATCGTTGCTTGATTCCTCTGGCTCATCCTTAGGTGCCAAATAGGTGGAAGAGAGGCCCATGACACCGGAGGACCGGATGTGCCGGCGCTCGTGTTTGCGCTTGTGGGAGGTCATCTGGCTGGTGGAGGTAAAGGTAAAGCCACAGCCTGAGCGGATGCAATGAAAGTGGTTGGTTGCTTTGCTGTACACGCAGCCCTCGTACTTGCACTCCTCATACTTATAGAACTTCTTGAAGCCATCTTTGGCATAGGCATCATCCTTGATGTGGTAACTCTTGTGCTTCTCAATGTCACACTTGTTCTTGAAGGTGAATGTGCAGCCTGGGCGCCTGCAAAAAGAATGGAAAATAAAGGGAAAACATGATAAGCTATAATGCTCTGTTACAATGCCACCTATGTACGGTCGGTGCAGTCGGGAGTCATGGAGAGGGTTCACATGATTCAAATACTTCACAATGGAGGAATGATAACTGAGGCAGTCCAGTAACACAGCAGCAGCTCGTGGACATGTCGCCACCTGCAACCTTTGCCAGAGGGATACACTCCAGTGAGTTTGAGTAATCAACTATGAGACTCTATATCCATTGATCATAATTCTGTTTTTCTCTTTATTTTTATAAACTTTTTTTCTTCTTCTTTTCTTCCTTTTTCCTTCTGTGATGCTGTGATGTACAAAAATACTAACGGTCCATTTATTTTGTGCTTATGTTCCTTTTTTACTGCTGCTGAATTGGTGGCTTTTGTTTTTATGTAACCTGCTACTAAGGGCCTCTACAGCTACAGTATGTGTTTTCTTCATATGTACATCACTACACATTTTGATAATAAAGATTTATTTCAAAATGATCAACAACAAAAAAAGAAAATATAGAAATATGTACCGTATATATGTGTGTTTTTCATGCATTTATGCTTACTGTAGGTTTTCTAAATATGAAGTCCTGTGGTGAATCATCCACCACACATTAGGCCTATTCACCTGCAGTGGAAGTGTGTAGTCTTCTGCCCGTAAAATTGACACCCGACTGTGCCACAGTCCTCAGTGGCACGAAATCTCTGGAAGCCATCGTTGATCAGCTGGGCATTCTTTTTATGGAAGTTTTCATGAGTCATGACATCTGAGGTGCTAGTGTACACCTTGCTGCAGCCCACCTGCAAAACAAAGGCAAAGCATGGCAATCGAAAACCAGATCTGGGCCCACAGCAGACATGAGAGTTTCAGTTTGTATGAATGGTTTGAAAAAAAAACTACTTCTAAAATGCAGTGCTTAAAGGAGATGTGCTATACTGTACAAGCTATAGAAAAAGAAGCTCAGTGTGGTTAAGAAAATGCTAGTGGCCTAGAAATGGGTGGAAGAAGGTTGTTTTCTCACGTTCACAATTTTATTTGTGGTAATGCACACCAGTGCAGTACAAGTTTCAAGTCAAACCCTTGTATTGGAAACAATCTTGTCATTGTGAAAATTGGAAAAATGAAAAAAAGTTACTGAAAGAGGCAGTGGTCACAGCAGGCAGCTGAAACTATAGTACCTTCCTGGCAAAGCTGCCTTTTAGAAAATGAAATTCATAATTGGAGTGTGATTATGCAGTCACCACAAATTTACTGTAACTCTGAAAACAAGTTTTATAAAGTGGAGTGGGCAGAGGAAAGCAGATGGCAGTAAGATAACTGTCTTGGTCTTTAGTTTAAAATGTTCTGGTACTCAGGAGCTCTCAGAGCCAACAGAGGGGGAAAAAATAGGTAATGTTTGAATTAAAAGCAGCAATTGTATATCATCCCTGGCACTTTTCACCCGTACAAACCGGGCAACTTCTCCATATTGAGTCAAACAATGAAAAAAATGCCACTCTGTTTTTTTCCCCCCTAAATCAAGAGAGCCAATGCCAACATCTGCAGGTTCTCAGGGACTGTTAAAACAATGGCTGAAATGTCCTAATAACAATTACGCCGTTAGAGGGGTTTAAAAAAGAATATATCTCAAGCCATCCTCCGCTGCGCTGCTGCCCTGCCGGTGAGAAAGCTCTCGGCACAATGACACATTGAAAATAAGCAGATGTAAAAAATTAAACAAATCCAGAAGGGGGGATAATCTTCAACTGGCTGCTTGGTACTAAAAGATGAAAAATGTGAAGTTTATATAAACACCTAACTGAATTCTATCCATGCCAATTAAGGAGCGAGAGAGCGAAGAGGTGGGGAGAGCACAAGCAGCCTCACGTGTGTTCACCCTTTTTCAATTTCCTTTTATTTACTTTAGGACACGTTTTGCCAAACTGCTCTTTAAGGACACTTTGGTTTAAATAAAAAAAAGTGTGCAACTGTAATTCCATTTCACAGATGTAGGTAAACTGTGTGACTCAAACATCCTGAGGTCCAGGCATCATCTATATCATGATGCTCTGCTCTGCAACTCCTTTTTTACCTGCCTTTTCCTGTTTTAAATTGTCCTTAAATTATGTCATTGCTTCAAAGAAACTTGTTTTAAGGCTCTTTAAGGAACACAGAACCAGGCTTTACCAGATTGACTGACAACCACGTTTGCAGAGTATCTCTGAAATGTATATTGAATGCCGAAGTATGCAAATGTTAGTGCATTATTTATATTTCACATTTTTATCAGCACAAGTGACTTGTGGGTTATTTTAACTATATATAGTGCTAAAGCACATGTGACCATATTTACAGACATTTTTGTTGTTTCCGTGTGTGTGTGTGTGTGTGCATGCTTGCCTACTGTATGTGTTTGTGGGTTTATTGTGGGTATGTGTGTAGGTGTAGGTGGAGAAGGAGGACGTGTGAGTATGTTGTGTACCTGCATGCAGTGGTAATGGGTGCTTTTTCCATTGAGGTGGCAGCCATGGTAGTAGACACTGCAGTCGTCCAGAGGGCTGAAGCGCATGAAGCCATGCTGCAGGGAGTTGTCCCTCTTCTTGTGCATGTTGTAGTGCCTGATTACATCCTGCTTACTGGTAAACCTCTGCAAAAAGGGAGGGGGAAAAATGTACAGCAACGGGTTGGTGTTTATTTAAACCAGACACAGAATCAGCAACAAGTCATTTTATCTCTGTGGAATTAACAGCTGCAACATGCAGGAGCCAATTGGCAACTGGGGATGGGCTGTACACACTGCAATGGAGAGGCCAGAATGTCTTTAAAGATGATGCGTTCTGTGGTTATTGATTTACTTTGCATATCTCAAAGTTGTGTCCTATCCAAATGCAAAGACTCTGGGACTTTCTGAGCACCGGAGACGCTTCCACATGGAACATGAAGTATGTTCCCCATACACCCGCTCTCCTCTACGTTATTTTTTTCCCTTCCACCAAAACGTATTTTTTTTAATTAAGATGAATCAATTGACATGCAAGATCACAGTTCTGATGTTTCTGGCACTGGAAAAATTATGTTCCATGCAGATGGTTTCTCAGACATGCACAGGGGAAAACAGAAGACAACAGAAACAAACAAACAAACAAGCCAACCAAAAAACGTTTTCCCTTTCAAGTCGCTGAGATATGATTTCATTTTTAATTAAAGCATGAACAGTCACTTTTGGTGAAGACTTCGTCTGTAATGATGGGTGAATATGCTAAGAGACCCGCCTTCTAAAATTACAAAATAAATAAATAAATATATATAAATATCCCTCCCACACCCAGGAGTCGGGAAGGGAAAACAGAAAAGTCACTCCACAGAGACCTGCAGCAACCAAATCTGCTGTAATTGGGCTTAAGCTGATGTTACAGAAACTGTAACGGGAGACGCGCAAATCAATGAGACAGTTCTGTCTTCAATCCATATTTATCTCCAGTTCAGGGGAAAACATCAGAAAGAACTATTCTAAAAAGCAACTAATTGCTGTACAAAGTAGGGTAATTGCTTTGTGTCATGTGTACCACTTGTGTACAAGTAAAAAGCTAAGATCTCACACAGCTGTTCATTCCCTTGCTCTTGGCCTGTTTCCTGTCGTATATTACTGAAATATTTGACTCCTGTAGGAGCAAAGACTTAATTAGGATTTTGAATCTAATTGACAAATGCTTTGAATTCATCACTTTTTGAATAATTTTCCAGAACAATCCTGAGCTCAGTTTGTGGGCTTTGCGCTTCCTGGTATTTAACGGTTAATGATGACCGGAAGATGAGTTGAACTGCGGTCATGGTACATTCGATCCATCAAGCCGTCCAAAATAGGCCATGGAGAGAGCTGACTGGGAAAAAGATCTCATTTTCAGTTGAGTGGTGATGAAGGTTGGGAGCCACTTGCTACATTTATTTTAGGATTCCCACTAGTGTGGCAAGTTGCACACTCTCCCTCATGTACAAGCCCATGAAAGGAGAATGTTAAGACTCAGCCAATCGCCCGGAGGCTGGCAGTGGGATAATATTCCAGGAGAGTGTGTCATGTAACATTTCATGAGTTATCGCTTCGAAAGGGGCTGCTCATCACAGCCTGCTTGTTTTTTTCAGGGTATTGACATCCCAGAGAGCCGGCTCCCAAAGCATATCTGTGTTTCCACGCAACGCGAAAGCAACAGAGAAATGTGGACCTGACCGTGGAAATTGCCATGATAACCTGAACTAACACACTAAATAATGACATGAAATGATTTTCCTTTGTATTCCTCCAAGAATGTGTCCCATCAGACTGTGAAGTGGGATTCATGCAGAAAATGAAAGCTTAGATCTGTAACGCTCCTCGCCACATAAACAATATTTATCGAGCGGTAATCTCTCTTGATCAGGAGCAGACAAAGGAGATTACAGTTGAAGATGGCTTAATTCAGAAAATTGTTAAGAAAGGAAGAAAAACACACACAGCTCTAGCGGTGCATGGATTTTTGACATCTTTGACAAATCTTCCCGTGTTTGTCTAACTCTGTCAGGCCATATGCTACAGCAAACACAAGGCCTGTATTATGATCTGCTTTGTGTTTTTTTCCCCTTCCTGTGCCATACATGACAACTCCTGGGACCAGGACAAGATTAATAACGTGAAAGGGGATTAAAGGCAGGCCCCCAGTCAGTGGCAGATGTCTTTTAAAAAAAAACACGTAGATGAAAAAAGAGCCATATTTCAAGCATATTTACAATACAATCGTGATAAAAGGCCAACTGTCAAAGACCAACTGTGCCTGGAAGATGCCTGCAAACTGAATGGATGTAAACACTGGTCTTTTTGGCAGATCAAAGGCCAACCAACTGCGTAGACTTTGGTTGGGTGTGACCGCCGCAAATGAAAAGATGACACATTATGCTATTTGTCTATCCTAGGATCACCACAACCTCATTTGTCATGTCCTGAAGAAAAAGAAGATGCTTAGCTTTAGGTCACCTAACCTAAACTTGTTGTGAAGAAATCTGCTCACCAGTTTTAACCAATGAGGGAGGCAAACTAAATTACCATGGTCTTATTTTTCTCATTGTGTCAGAATCTGAACTGTGAGGCACTGAGGTTATTTTAAAGTTTGCAGTATACAGGAGAAATGTTAAATGTGTATTTGGATGATGCTCAAAAAAGTGATAAAGTACTCACGCTCACCTGGTAGTTACACTCAGGGTCCATGCAGTGGTAATGCTCTCTGTACTGGTAGGCACAGTGCACGTGACCACAGTGTTGACTTCCAGAGAACCTGAAAACCAAGTTGCAGGACACATTTTAACATCCACACAGAGCAGTGAATAAAACAACATCAAGAGTGGTTCAAAACCTGGAAGCACGTCAGAGCTTATCGCACAGACAACAGTCACAGGGATGAAAAAGCTGAATAATAAAGCAGCTCCGAAAGATGTCAGTGTGATTCAAAAACAATCAACTGCAAATCAAGGATAATTAGTGAAGAAATTATTTAAAATACCAAGAAGCGAACAAAATACAACAGGTAAAGGAGTTTCCAAAGGCATTGTGCTCCTCTCACCTTCAAAGTAATACAGCTCACACCTTCAAACTGACTTCTGCTTTCCACACTGCTGCAACAATTTACCCGTCTGTCACACCAATTTCAGCCAAATTAGCTCCATTTATTTCCAAAGCAGCCGTAAGAGACACTTATTACACTGAAACCCTTTCCCTCGACACGCATACACACACCCACTCAAAGATCGGGAACCCCATGACTATTTTATTTCTCAACGCTGTGAAAACGCTTGTCAAATCAATGCACAGTTCTTTCAGGTTAACCACGGTTTTAGGAACAGCTCTGTCTGCTTTTCTCCACCAAACCCTCTCGCTCACTCAACTGGAGTCAAAAAACAGATTTTAGTCTGGTGCTAGTTAAATAAAAAAAAGGCTGCTGCTTGCTACAGTACAGCCACTTTTACGGTGGTGATTATAAGCCTGACGATGATGACTGTTAAAATCCTCCAATTACCAGTGAAAACACACAAATAAACATTTGCACTGCTGCTGCCAAGAGCTCCATCTGCTAGTGCAGAGGAGAGGGGGAAAAGGGGGCTAAGTAATATTTTTTCCATCTCTCTTTCTGTTTTTTTCCTTGTTAGGATTATCCCAGAGCTGCATTTACAGATCACTTTGCTGAGTTCATTAAGCTAATTGAACGGCCTATCCACTACTCTTTTTAAGTTGGCTGTGTGTGAGTGTATATATGTGTGTGTGTGTGTGTGTGTGTGTGTGTGTGTGTGTGTGTGTGTGTGTGTGTGTGTGTCTGGAAAATGGTGATGGAGGTGAGGGGGCTTTGAGGCACTTTTAAAAAAGTCAAAACCAGAAGTCAAACTACATGTGTGAATACAATAAAGCCAACATTTGTCCCATCCATTAATGTTTTCTGTACTCTTATATGCATACATATACAAGCGCGCACACACACACACACACACACACACTTATGAAGACACAAAGCCCCCTATCCCCCTGAGACTATGGCCCACCCCTCTGCTCATTGCCCAGCTGTATCACTTTGCCTCTGGACAATTCCCACTTGCCGCGTCAGGGGGCCTAATGGGCCGCTGCTATTCAGCAGCAGATTAAATATTAATATCGCCACGATACAGAGATTGCAGTGCATCTCCAGTTACAATAGAGATACACAGATCAAAGTGCCGAGGCAATAGTGGGTGCATGAAAGCATTTAAAGAGTGAAAACTGCAACTAAACACTACTAGAGAAGCTTTTTAAAACATCAAACTGTAGTGTGGTAAGGAGATGAATGTTTTTTTTCTCTTTTCACGAGGAGTACATACACGTTTACAAAGCTGTTTTTTAGTATTAGTGTGCACTCATTAGCCCTAGATCCAAAGAGGACCCTCCCCCGCTTCTTCCTCCCCTCTCGTTGCTACATTTGGCCTTTTTATGAGCCCTCCTTTTCCATTTTTTTCCTCCCTCCTCTTCTTTCCTTTCTCTTTTTTTCCCAACCCCAACACGGAAATTGAAACTGTATCTGGGCTTATCTGCAGCCTCCCCGTGCATCAACTGCCGAGATGTTTAGACAAATTTTATGCATTATGCAGCGCAAATATCAAAACAGTTCTTGGCAGTGCCAGCAGAAGCCTCATTAAAAATTCCTTAATTAAATCTTCTTGCAAAATGTAATCAGTCCAAGGAAGGGGTTTTGTGTGTGTGTGTGTGTGTGTGTGTGTGCAGAAGAGGACGTGTGTGTGTGTGTGTGTTTGTGTATGTGTCTGTCAGTGCCAAGGCTTTGATTTGTGCCCTTCATGTTATGGCTTGGAGAAGTAATCATTAACGCCAAAGCCACTTTGGCTTTTCAAATGCTGTTTTTCTCTCTTTTTAAATGGAATAAACAAACAAGTGATAATCACCTTTCTAGTGTCGGCTCAAAATGAATCCAGAATGGGGGGCATTGTTCTGTGTCCATTGAAACGCAAGATATCTCCCCTCCCCTGATGTTTTTGTCTCTGTTTGTGTGAACGACTGACTTTTTAGATCAGTCAGTTCCTCATGTGTTCAACAATAAATGGCTCAAGAAGAAACCGGCCTAAGCTCATATCCTCTCTGTGTCAGTCACAGCTAACAGAACAACAGCACAGAATTATGTTCTCGTCAGGGTTAGTGCTATACACACCATGAGCATTTATTCAACCAGTTACAGTAAGCTACCATCAAACCATTTCACTTTCATCCACTCATACTTCCTCTCAGAAAATCTTTTCTTAATCAATTTACTACGCACAGGACAGTCTTATACCAGTCTACCGTTTAGTTACATCACTGAATGAAACACACCATCAGTGGATAAAAAAAGGTCCATCTCTGTTTTGGGTATATGTTTTCATTGGTGTCGTACATTGAAGGATTCGCATACCTGGCAATATATTTCTGGTAGAGGTTGATATCGTCGCTGGCGGGTTTATCTGGTGGCAGGCCATTCCTAATGCAACAGCAAACACAAAAGAGACAGGATTAATGGTGAGGTTGGGCTGCCTGTTGTTAATAAAAACAAACTGACACAATATTTACTTACAAGCCGCTCGCAAACTTTGGACTATCAATATACATTTTCTTGTAGCATAACAGCATTTTCATGTGCTGTATGAATCAGGGACGGAAGGCACACACTTTGATGCATGGTCTCCCAACCAATGAAAGAGCCCGGGGACATTAATCTTTTATGGGGGTATTTTGGGGAGTGCTATGCAAAACTGGATAATGGGTATGTAGAAGAAAAGCTCTGAAAAAGTCTATTCTGATAATCTCTAAGGGCCTTGGCTCTAATAATCATGTCAGGTTGTCTCCAATCAGTCTGGACTCCATTCAAACTAAGATGTAAGACAACACTGCAGCTTCACATGCATATGGATCAAGCTAATCGACTTAGTACCATTTTCAGCTCAATCAGATTTAGTTCAAAATAGGAAATCAGGAGGAATTGATCACATTACAGAGGCGCCCTCAGGAACGCTGTGCGCTTTTTGGCACCTGTGATATGATTCCTTTCATGAAGCTGGTAGTACTGTCATAATACAGTATCGGTTCTGCTTTCTCCCTTTCAGAAATGCCATTTAGCTCCATGTGAGCAGCTCTACACAGGGGATGACCTGAGGTTAATCTGGCCCAGAGGGGAGGATGCGCTGCCAGACATTCTCCCTAGCACCCCTTCTCATCCCTGTACAAAAGTACCAGACTGGGTCAGTTAGCCAAACTTGCAGCTTCACTGAGCCCCAAGCTGACAAAGGCCAAAGCCTGAGGGAGAGGTGCCTGAGGGCTCTTGAACGGTGTCTTTGATAGGTCTTGACTAACTAGAGACAAGGTCAAAACCAATCAAACAGACTTTGGGAGCTGTTTCCTACTAGTAGTGCACATGACTGTGGGTTAGCTCCCCAAACTCCTCGTTTGCTTCCTTTAAAGTGCACTCGTCAGGCAGCGTAGAGTCGGCCCCTGTGACTCGCCGGGAGGTTAGTCATGGCTCCAAAGTAATTAAAGGGAGAGTTGTTACACCCTAGCCAAACGAAAGAAGTCAGTCACTTTGCGATGACTGTGCTAAATCAGTCTCCACGGAGTGCTACAGCAAGTAAACACTTCATGTGCCTTCGCAACTCATCATGTCGTGGATCTATTGGGCGCTATGCGCTATTTCACACTACATTCCTTTTGGCTGCTGTGGAGGTACCAATTACCTTTGCGTTAGGCTAACTGACTCACAGCAGCAGTTAAGTGTATGTGAGCTTCACATTAGGTCCAAGGTGTTCCACAGGAACTGGGAATCTGTTCAATCCAACAGTAAACTATAAACTGAAATTTTAATGACAAGTTGCAGGATTTATTAGCTGATGATACGAGGTATGGAGTATTTTGGTGCACGTATCTAATGCAGTACAATGTTTTTTCAATTAGCACACAACTCACAATGACCAATAATTTTTTCCCTTCAATCCTGAATAGGTTCGCTGAATCTGTTCATATAGGCCATGCCCATTTTTGGCTACACAGATTTTCCACCATTTAAAATTTTATTTCCTATAACTTATTTCACCACTAAACCTACACATTTAATCCAATCTGTCAAATCTAACAGACATTGAACTGCTAAAATCGGATCGCTTTTCTGCTATGAGTGGTATTCCTAGACAGGATTTAGATATTCTCAAAAAAACATTATATATTGCGCCCGCTGCATTATATATGTCTATTTGTATTCTGATGCAGATTAAAAAACATTACAACAAATTAAAAGTATTGTGTAGCTTTGACAGAGGTATGCGCCATCTGAGTGCTTTCTAGTTTCATAGGAAGATGTTTGAGCAGACTTACTTAACAGAGGACACTGTGCCCGTGGTGATGGAGTCAGTTTTGGAAAAGCTGGACTTTAGGTAGTCAGAGGCGTTGAAGCTGATGTGTCCGGTCTGGTCCATTGTGAGCCCTGGGGCAATGCTGGCCCCAGCTGTGCCTCCGGTGGGGACACCAGGAGCTCCCGGGTTCCCAGGTGCTGTAGCGAGGACATTGGGCATCATTGAGGCCTCTGGATTTCCTGGAATTAGCTTCTGAATTGTTCTGATGTCATACTTCGAAGGGCGGCCCACTTTGCCAGTCTTAAAGGCGATGGCACCGCCCATGTCAGGGTTTCCCTCACCAGGCTTGAAGAGGTGAAGAAACTTGACATTCTCCAAGTCGTACTTAGAGGGTCGCTTGTAAGCATTACCGTTCTGCTGCTGTAGACTCTCACCCATCTTTAGCTTTTGAATAAAAAAGTCATACTTGGAGGCTCGGGGCGCCATGTTCTGGATGTGAGAGCCATTTTGTGGCTGAGAAGTGCCCAGTTGAGGTCCTCCTGGCTGTTTGTGGTCCAGGCTGGAGGGGTAGATCTGTGCCTCGGGCCCTGGGAGGCACCCAGAGGTCTGGAGCATGGTTGCGCTCTTGTCTTGGGCCAGTTTTGAGTTGAGGTCATCTGGTTTGGGTGGGGAAGCATGCATGGGCCAAGGTAGGGTCTCGCCAGCTTTTAGCTTGCGAATGTACTCTTCATACTTGGAGAAGCGGGCACGCCGTGAGGCCTCCTCACTGCTGAGGGATGAGGGGTCTGAGGTAGCGGCTTTGAGCTTCTCAAAGCTGATTTTCTTGGTCAGCTCATCCCTTACCTGCTGGTCATCATAACCGAACATTCCCAAAAACTCATTCATGGTGTTGGCTGCATAGTCTCGCAGGGCAGATGCTTCTCCTGTACAGAGAAAAAGAATAGTGAGCTCCTATGTTAGATGTACAAATCTTACATCCTTCAGGTACTTCTTTATAAAGCTGCTACCAATTCAGTTGAAAATATATTAAGTTTAGTAAACCTGAGTTCCTCATTTGTGTACTGTAATTAAGTCTTAACTTGCTAAAACAGCATATATTTGTATGATTGTTTTTTCATTTAAGTAGTGAAACTGAACCCGACTTTCAATCCATTGAGTGCTACACTGTTGCAGTGCTTTGTAGCCAAAATGGATAGTCTGTATTTCACTATTTATTTTTTTGTTTGGCATCAAATACATTAGTTACAAATGGATTCATCTGGCAAAGAAGTTTTGAGTTACTTAAGGGCAGAGTGTTTTTTGTCAGCCCCATTAATGAAACGCTCCTGCACCTCAACATTTTTTGCAAACACGCAGCTACGTTGTGATAATGGAAGCTAACCTACTAGAACTACATCTTCTACATTATATTGTATTTATTTCTAAACAATAAATGTTTATTAAAAAATGTGTGTCTAAAAAGAAGCAGTTTGATGCAATGCTCTTCCTGTTTTGGTTGCATTATAAGTCAGTCTTGCAGAATTTGCGGGTGACTGTACCACAGGACACATTGAACAAACAAAAACTTTTCTATGCTCATTATGTTATGCTATCAAAATAAATAAAAAAATAACTTTTAAAGTTAATACGTTAGATAAATATTCTACATATAATAGTGTGACATTTTAGTTACCACATTAAGAGACCACAGTTAAGACAAGGGAAGCTTATTTACAACTTACAACTTGATGATGAATGACATTATGAGCGTGTTCACCCACAGATTTTTACACGATGACGCTGAACGATTTGAAAACTACTATTTACCGAGAAATGATGGCATGTTAAGTGCAATTCATAAAATCTACTATGAAGCTTAGTGTAAGGTATTTGAAAATAGCATGATTACTGTGTCACCTTCAGGAGTGAAAAGAACTCATCCTTTCCTCGTTTTACACATTTGTGAACTGAAACATCACTAATTTTAAGAGTCCATTAAATTGGACAACTTCCCCAAGGACAAAGGCGAAATATAGTCAATGTATAGTTTAATTGCATTATGTGGAGATTAATTCTGGCCCATTAACTTTCATCCAGGTTAGTACAAGGGGTCAGAGAGCGGGGAAAAGGGAAAAAAGGTTTGGCTTGAAAGCAGTGAAGAAACAAAGTTCTGCATAAAGAAGGAGAGCATAGGCAGAGAGGAAAATGTACAGTCAAAGGGTGTGTGAGGGAGAAAAATAAAGAGGGATGGCTCGTGAGGCAACTTTCCCCCAAACAGCTGTGTTAGCTGATCCAACTCAATTCCAAAAAAACCTCCTGTTGTTTCAGTTTGCATGTTAGGCATGATACCAGAACACAGACATGCTAGTAATGGACCAGATAATAATTTCACCGGGGTAATGTAAAAGTATTCTTAACAAATTTCCATGGCAAAGTCACAGGCCCAGGGTCCAGAACCTTTTTTTGTTTTGTTTGTTTTATTGCTTTTTTTATCACCAGAGCATAGATGAGCTGGTGAGAGGTAATACCAGCTACCACCCGGGTAATTAATACACAAATATTTCTGCTCTTGTCTCAGATTTCTCAGTTATTGCTAAATCAGTCGCTGTGCCCTGCTTTTCACATCTCCTGCGCAGCATGTAAAATAATCCCCAAATTTCCATTCACTGTGTTGGGGTTGCTCCTCTGCTCGGTGGATGAGTATGAAAGAGTATCTGGTAGATCGAAAGGGCATGAAAAATTTAAGAGAAATGGATCAGGTATTTGAGAGGAAATACCTGAATGTTTGCAACAGATAATTTTATCAAATCTACCATGTTTTCACATGTACTGAAACCACAGAGCAACATATTGTATATACAAATATCTACTGCTGGGTACAGTACAATTTTCCTCTTAATTTACCACCTACTTAAATTTTAGTTTTTTCATAAGCTGCTCACCTGATAATAGTATATGGCATAAAAGATCACTGGAAAGACATCTAAATATGTCCATCTGAAATGTAATGTAGCTAAACATTCTTTTCATTTGATTTAGGTGACGATAACCTCAGTGCTTGGTTGAATTTTACTGCTACTGTATTTATAAAGGCATCTCAGGTCACAGTATATCATATAGCTCTAAAGTTAGGGCAGACCTGCCCACACCAGTATGAATCAAAAAATGGACCTACACTTTACTGAGTGAGGAATGATTTTTGGCATGGTAAAAATTAAAAACGTTGTTGGAGGGAAATTTCGAAATAAACATAATAAAAAAATTCACAGTTGATGTCACTGTTCTGAAGTAACTATCAAATTAAAGAAAACATCCAGACTCTTTGTGGGTCATTGAAATTATTGCAGAGAGACTACTGGTTTGGGAGCACCAACTTCCCTTTTTTTCATATTCTATTTGCTTAGGGGTATTATCATCACCTTCTCCCAAAAATTAGTCGAGTGTCTTTATTCATCAGCCGAGCCATGTGATGTGCTATCAATGAAAGGCAAATGATTGGACTTGAAAGGATTATGACTCAGAGTGACAGGAGATAACCTTTCTAAAACACCATGTAAATGAGTTTTCTACTCAAGTCCTCTCTGGCTGCCTCTTAATGATGTCATGTGACACCAGATGGGAAACTATGTATGGGTGTATGGGTTAAGGCGAGATTGGCCCCACCACTAATGCTACCACCCACTCCCATAAAAAAAAAAAAAACATTTTTTTTTCTTTTACTATCATCATTTTCTCTCCTGTTCGCGAACGCATCTGACATTTCCCTCTGCACTCTCTGGTGTCACTGGAAAATCTACAAAGAAGTGGTTCCTAATCTTGACACTTAAGGCAAGCAAAATCCAACACACGACAGAGACCTGCCTTGTCTATATTTGAGGCAATTAGGCCACATTTCTCCTCCCAGATACGATAACAGATGGGCATTATATCTCCTTTTGGCTGACCAAACATGGCCATCAGTGTGGCATAGCTTCTCTTCTCACAGGACTGAGAGGCAGAGGTGTCGCTGATGATAAAGGTGCATGCTACTGGCTATATATGGACTAATCTTGAGTTTGAATACCCTCTAAAGGCTGTCAGTTTTGCACCACACATGCACAATGTAAACCATTTGGTTAAAAAAAAAAAATGCTTTTATAACATGCAGTGTTTTCGGTGATGTTCAGTCGGAGAAAGTTTTGAATAGTGGGATTCTTTTATATGGTACAATAATTTAAATAGAGTTTTAAAAAGCAATTTGTGTTCATGTTAGCGAATTAGTTTAAGTGTGTTTTGTTTAAATGGACAGTGGTATCCTAATAAAGAGTTGCTTTGAATAAATGACATTATGTGCATTTGTTTGGACTAATTTGACACACAAAACTGTACGCAGCTTCAAACTTCCTCGCTGTTTGGTTAGTTAATTAACAGGTAGTAAATAGAGAGGGCTTTGAAACAGCTTGAAATGAACAATAACCTTTTACAGTGAACCCAGAATTGCAAATGGAAGTCATGGTCAAGCCTGTTTGATCCATCGCTATGAGCATCTCTGTCATTGCTTTCATAGCTTTTATTCATTGGTTTTTCCATTGACTGGCTTATGAGGGCTCTAATGCGACATCTAAATTATCTAGGAAAAGTATTCTGGGGTTTTGCACTGATAGGAAATCCGCACGATGCCTCAATGTGAGGAGTTAAATGTTTTGAAGGTCGCAGTTTCTCTCATTGATCTTGCAATGTTTGTTAATTACATTGTCACTGATGTTGTGAGAGATAATTAAGCCACTATGTTTATATGCATAATTACGTGCACTCCGCATCAGCCTTTGAAAGACAGCGGCGAGAGAGAGGGGGAAAAAATGTTTTAATTGTGAGCTGAGCAGAAACATGGCAATATAGATGCCCTAGTTACAATCAACAAAGAGCAACTCTAAAAAAAACACTCTAAAGACAAGATTGGCAACTGATGCAGTATGCTCTCCCCCCAGTCTTCAAACACTCCAGCTTTGTTGTGAGATGTAAAGTAGTATGGGAGCCAGTGGAGGGAAAGGTGTAGGCCTGCTACACAACAGTAATACATATTTACAGACAGGCTTTTAGATGGCCGTGAAATAAACACAAAATGACTAATTAAAACCACAAAGCCTTTTTCATTTGCCTCTGAAATGAAACCTGCTTCTTTTTCTGAGAAGCCCCTGCCCCCAATTCTGTGTGTGACCAGAGCTACTGCAGTATAGTTGGTGACAACAAAAAGAGCATGTGAACATGACTCTGAGGCAGATACCTAAACCTAGATGAAAGACCAAAAAACTGTTAAACTGAGGTGAGCAAGCACAAACAAAACTTGTTTTTGTACCGCAACAACCGGTCTCACCTGCAAATTGATGTTTTTTTCTCTCTCTGGGTGTCTGTGAAACAGGCATAATCTATTCATATAACCGAGCTATGTTTTTTTTCTCCTTTTTACAGCTCTGTGTTTTAAGTTCTGCTATACAAAGGCCAATCTCCTATAGTGCGTATGCGTCTGGTTTCAAGGGTCACAAAGTGTATAACTGTAAACGGTACTTTCTTAAAAGATTGTTTGTGCTTTTAACACGTACTATTGCTACTTCAGACTGACTGCTGGAAGTCTCTGTCAGCTTTATCTATTTGATAATCAGTGAATTATACTCAGGGAACATCATGTCACAATTAAACAGGGGTTATTAGGAGTCATTTACAAGAGCACATAGGAATTAAAAAAAATATGTCTGCTAACAATAAATAAATGAAGTCATTCTTGTTTATGAGAAGATAATAATATAGGCTAGCTAAGCGTGATATGGCACTACAATACAACTTCCCTATTTCTGACTTGATTTGACAAATGTGAAAGAGAATAACTTCTCCACGGCAGACTATGACTGCATGTAATGGAGGAGCTTGAAGCAGTGGCTAAGTTTAGTGAGCTTAGGGAAAATCAAAGACTCAATATGTAATCCTGGGTGTAATATGAAGCTTAGCCTGGTCCTGCCATGCGCTATTGGCTCACAGCTGCTGGGAGAGTGCATAAACGGCCTTATGTTGTAAGCACCATTTATGAATTTCTTCGTAAAGTTAACCACACACTGACAAGTTCCCTTTTCCCCCCTGGCCTGCCAGTTGAATCTGTCTTTGGGGTAATAATGTCACTGGCTATTCATATTGTAACTCTAGAGCGTCTCTTTCCAATAATGGGCACACTTAAGCTTATGAGGATGTGGCAATGTCACCCGCCCTCTATCAAAGCCTTTGCCCCGTAATACTATAGAGGGGAATGTTTTGAAGGGCAAAGGTAATGTTGATGTAAGATTTTTTTTTAAATGGTTTAGGATAAATCAGAGTATAGCGGGGACATCAGAAGGAAACTGATAAGAGGACAGAGAGTCAAAATGTACCTGTAGAGGAGAAAGGTGCTGGGCGATTCTGGGCCTCGCTTGGTGGCATGTAGGTGTCGTCTTTGGATGGCCTGTCTTCAGCTTCTTTGTCGTCATGGTAACTGCCATCCTGAGACGCCGCCACGGGCGCGGTCTCCTTTGCATCGTCTTCCTCATCGCTGCAGCCTTGGGGCTGTACCATGTACACGCCCTCAGGAGGGCCATCTACACTGCTGACTTTGAGCTCATCCTCCTGTTCATCATCAGGAGCTGCCGGCTCTTCGCCGTACTCGCCATTGACCCACTTCTCGATGGCTTCGCGTCTCTTCTGGTCCTCCTCTAGGCTCTGACTTAGGCTCAGGCTCTCGGGAAAGTTGGTCTCATTGTCATCGTAGTGGGAACTGCCACGCTCGCTGTTTTCTGCTACACTCTGGTCTCCCTCTGCATTCTGGGAGCTGCTGTCGAACACTACCTGGCGGCTAAGCTTGGCACAGATAGCATTGAGTTTTAGGCCACCTTTCCTTTTGGCGGCCATCTTGGATTTTCCTGAGGTCGTTTCAGTGCATAAACTCCTTTCAGCTGATAGAAACAAGAACAAAAAAAAGATATGCGATTAGTTACAGTTGTTCAGTATCAGTTATCTGTTACAGTAAAAAAAAAACAACTCCACTTTTACTCAAAAAGCAGGTGTTTTAAATAAGGACCAGTCAAGCTTTCAGTAACAGTTTGAACCAGCTTTTCCATGTCAGTAACTTGTACTGATTTTAAACATCACAAATGGAAAAACAACATAGTGACTGCTGCTATTAATAACTTTCAAAAGCACTTAACAATAACAGCACAAGACTGGAAGGACACACCGAGATACTGTACATATCTTCACACCTCCTCGGTCAGCTCAGAGTTTAACGCAGTGGTGAAAAAAAAAGAGGAGGAGGAAAAAAGCACAGGCAGCTGAAATCCCAGGCAGATAGGTATCAGACCCCCTACGGTACTACAAGCAGCAAATACACGGCTACATAATCCTTCACATGACAGCGCTATAGAGACACTGAAATGTTATCTTCACTCTCACCTCAAGAGGCTGTGGTCCTGCCACTGAGTGGGGGGCTGCACAGCATTAAAGCTGTCAGTATGTGGAGTGAAAATGCTGAGCACTTTTGGGCTTTTTTTGAGCCGTGTTCTCATGTCGGCTATTCAGTGGGATTAGAGGCTGCTGGTTTCACTTTATTAAAAGGAAAATAATACACCATGCATAAAAGCTTTTTCTACCCTCTGCGGGTTTTTTTCTGTTGATTTAGCCGAGACAGTAACATAGATACATCGGACAAAATTTTTTTGCAGGTTCCATGTTTAACATATTTTTACTTAACAAGACATACTGCACAGTCTCAACCTTGGGGGGGGGGGGGGGGGGGGGGGGGGGGGGGGGGGGGGGGGGGGGGGGGGGGGGGGGGGGGGGGGGGGGGGGGGGGGGGGGGG
>JAVQJL010015496.1:0-13366 GCA_036024295.1 Nannoperca obscura
ATTTCTTTAAAGTTAAGACTAGTTTAAAGTCATCTTCATTGAAAAGTACAGTGCTTTTCCTTCAAAAATAAGGACATTTCAATGTGACCCCAAACTTTTGAACGGTAGTGTATAAATTAACATGGAGGTTAATTATTGGAGAAGGATAATTGTCCTTTTAGAGATGTCCCTCAGAACCCTCAGAAAATTATCACCCACCCCTGCACTTCCCCTCAACCTCATTTCTAGCAGCAGCAGGTAGCAGTTTTCAGTGAAAAGGTGTTGGTGGAGACCAAAACAAAACTAAAAAAAGATTATATTGAACTTTGTTCATTGACTTCACTTTGAGCAAGTATTTGCTAATATGGTAGCCACATTATAATATGCCAATATGTCAATGTAGTGTTCACGGCTTGTTCCACTGCCCCCAAGCAGCCCAAAAAAAGTTGCAGGCTGCTCCACATTGTGTGAAATGCGGACATAAACCATCTTAATGTCTAACGTAGGCATGGAATTTGAATCTCTGGAAGGAAAGGTAGACTGTACTAGTAACAAGTAATAGTCATTTTTGTCACGGTTTTGGGTTTGCTTCCTGTTTAATTTTGTAGTTCTGGGTCTGTGTTCCTGTCTTTGTCTTGTTTACCTCCCTTTTTGATTGCACTCACCTGTGTCTCGTCACTCACCTGTGTCTGATCCCCTCGTTTCCCTATCTTATATATTGCAGTGCCTTCCCTTTGTGTCTTGTTGGATCGTTGTCTCTGTCTGTTGGCGTGTGCCTGTTTTGCTGTTTTTGGATTCTGTTCCTGGTTCCCTGTCCCTGTTTCCTGGCGTTTTCTGGCGTTTTCTACACTCCCGTGCTTTTTTTAGGTTCGTTTTTGTATATTTTCTATTAGTACATCGTTTTGTTTGCTGGAGCTGCCTGTCTGCATATTTGGGTCCTAGTCTGCTGCCACATGGCATTTCCTGATAATTTAAAAAAATGGTGGTTGATGCAATATTTATAATGAAAATAATTTTAAGGAGCTCATATTTACATGATTGGCATTTAACTAACAATTTAAAGGTGCTATAGCTTTTATAACAATCTTTGTAGTATGTTGTTACAAAACAAGTAAAATGACTGTTTTTAATTATTCTGTCATGCCACTTGAGTCAGAAGCAAGCAATCTTGCAGACTTGAGACTGTGAAATCCAACCCAGGGGCATGAAATATAAAAAGCCATCTAGAGGTCAGCTGCCAATTCTCTTAGCAATCATAGCATTTATTTAGTGTGATTTACCAAGGTCTCAAACTAAATGCAGTAAAGATTCATTCATTCATTCCCGGTTAGGCGCACTGAATGAAAACCAAGCTTGTAATTGTGACAAACAACCAGCCCAAACAAATACACATGCACGGTTGAAAACGGTGGCTTCCCCTGTTCCTAAATACTACTTCACCTCTTTACCTGCAACTCCCCTATCTAGATTAAGTGACTAATTACTTGCCTGTTCCCTGAGGTGCATAAGTGATGTAACATATCTTATTACACATGACATAACATAACACATAAAAAAATTGGCTACAACATATGTATTTGAGTGTGACACACAAAGTCTCACACTGGGACCTTACTGTTTATGTATGTGTATAATATGTCAGGCGCTCTCAGTACTAACCTGGTTCAGGGCATTCCAGTCCAGGGGAAGAATAATGGGATCCTTTCACAGGTGGAGGGATCTGGGAATGTCGTTAACTGCTCTAAGATGGGGAAGGAATCTCAAGGGTCTGAAACATTCCTTCACTCTGAGTTCACCTAAAAGGAGGAGAAAGGAGGAGGACAGAGAGGGAGAGAGCAGTCAGGGGCAGAGTGGAGGGGCGGCAGTTATCTGGGTCATCCTGGTGAGAAATGAAAACGACAACCTTTCACCTATGGCTTTACTTATAGGATTGGAGAAAAATGGGCCATTCAAATAGGGTTTACATTGTTTGGTTAAAGTTTTAGTTGCTCATGTTGTTTTGCATGATTCCAGGTTTTGGGGAATGAAAGTAAGCGGCTTTATTGGAATTGGCGGTCCTATTGCTGTTTCTTTCCACTGAACATGAAGTGTAGGCCACCCTGTCTGTAGGGTAACTGCCAGCCTTCCTCAGTTTTATTTGTAGGTTCTGCTCAGATGGTTGCTGTCTATAAAGGCATCTTCCAACACAAATCATGGAATATTCAACAAATCTTATAAAGGCTTTTTCGTTTTGTTTTTATTATTTGGATGTCAGTTTCATAAGCTACATTTTGCTGCCTCTGTTTAAATGCATCAAATGGAAGGAGTGCATAATGTTAGGTAATACACAGCCTGACTCCACAGTAAATAAAGGTCCAGCACTTTGAATTCCTATAGCAAAATCACTTTTAAAGAGCCTTCAGTGAATATACAGTAAGCCATATTGGGGCAGTGACAGCCTATTGTGTGAAATATGGCTTTTTCCCTTGCTGTGCATTGCGTGCAGAAGTGCTGAATTATGGGCACGCCACAATCATATTGGTCTCAGCTGGATAAGTCCAATTCTGCTGTAAGCTACTGGAAACACAGAGCTGGCTGACACAAGCTTTATATTCTGCCGCTTACATATTCAAATTTGTGCAGCATAAACATTGTTTTAGCTCTGCTCCCTCTTTGTCACTAGATTTCTCTTATTTCCCTTTTGGGTAATAAACACTCAAAGGTCGCACATCACTATTGTGATATAACAGAACATAATAACGTGCCACAGCACTTTGTTTTTTCTGCTCTCTTCCTCTTGCTGAGTGTGAATCACACACATTTGCTTTCCACGTGCCTGGAGCCAAGAGATCTCAGTGTAGCCTTTAGTTAACCCCACAGGAATCTGAGCACTCCATCCTATTTAGTGTAAATGCTTTCTTTGCAATTTATGGCACCACGTTATGGCTTTATAATGATGGTTCTGTTGGTCTCCCTCTAACTTGTTTCTTTTTCTTTTTTTTTTCTTCCAGGCCTGGAGAGTGTGGTCAAAACTCTGCTATGGTCAAAAATGGCTGCTCCTCCTCTCCCCGATTTTCCTCCTCTTCCTCACAATCTCTGTGATGATGACTCTCCCCCTTCTTTTGCCGCCAGCTGACATTGACCGGCGGTCATCCCGAGCCTTAAGCTCGGCCATGGAGTTCAATTCCAGGCCTAGGGTCATGGAGCACCCTTCAGCCACTGCCTTACAGCTCACTCACATTTACAGTGGGTCATGGAAATCTAGCGCTCTAAAAGAGCTATCTAAACATTCAGTGGCACTTAAACATTTCTGGGATACTCCTGGCAATGACAAAAACGGCATCAAAGAGAGAAATCGTGCAGATTTCCGCAGAAATAAATACAAAATCAAAAATATTGCTTCCAAAAGGAAAGGGATGGCAGGCGCCATCCAGTATCCAACCAGTTATCACCATCCCCATCTCTCAGAGTTTACAGTCAACAACCCAGGGCCAAAGCATAGAATTAAGCCAAGCAACCACAGTGCTGTGGTAAAGCACACTGCACAGACATACATTTATCTTGAAAGGAGCACATCCAAAATGGCACCAATCCCCGCTTCAACAAATACCCTAATAAGTGACAGACGAGTTGCAGACAGAACGGCAGGCAGATGGGAGGATAGACACACAAACAGAAATGCAGACACACAAATAAATAGCAGCCATACAAGTGCAAAGCTAGCTGAACATCACCAGGCTTTGGAAAAACACAGACAGCACTCTGGGAAATCTGACAAAGTCAGTAAGGAGCAGCAGGCTGTGAAAACGCCCTCAAGGGATGTCAAAAAACACCATAATCTCTCAGAGGATCCCTCTGAAGCAAAGAAGAATCCAGGGTCGTTGGACCATAGAAAGGCTTTGTCCAAACCGAAGGCAACCTTAAAGAAAGTTGACAGCAGCTGGTGCAGCTTTACAGAGGAGGACTACCCAGACAGTGACCACAGGAGGATCAGGATTAGTCCAGATTTCCTGCCTCCTCCCTGGCTCAGCAAGGACGACATACAGAAGATGGAGCTCCTTGCTGGGGCTGAGGTGGTCAGTAAGGCCAGGGTGCCCGCACATGGACAGGTGCTCCAAGTGGCACTGGATCCTCCTGCACACCAGCAGGTACACAGTTTGACTGTTTTAATTATAAGGTTAGATATCATTTGAAATGTCACACAATGTAGATGGATGTTTCAAATTATTTATGTCACAGCCACATAAATTGACCATAACCTCTTTGCTGAATATAACCAATCTGTTGTAGGACGGTCGTGGAGGTGTGGTGTAGACCAATTAGCACCAGGGAGGCAGTCGTATGATGAACAAAACTGTAGACTTGTATTGTCAGTCTAGTAGACAAAATGGCTTCCAAAATAGAACAAAACAAAATAGTCATAAAGACCTGAGCCGTATTTCAGGTCTGTTAATGAAAGCAAAAAAAGCCCTACTCCCAGCTTTCCAGCTATACTCTACTCCAAGTACCCTATAACTAAACAATCCACTATCTTCCACTCTCTCAACTATCTATCTTCTAACTTAGAAGATAGACTTATCTAACTTATCTATCTTCATTCCAACCTACTCCAACACTCTCTTCCAACATACTCAGCCACTCTGACCTGCACCTGCCTTCTCCTTTATATATCCCCAGAAAGGCCCTCCCCCTTCTTAGGGCTAATCAATCATATTCTTGCATTATATTTAAAAAGACTTCAGGTGAGTCGAGCTTCCTTTTACCTTTTTAGCCTGACAATTTCTCTGCCGGCTGCAGACGTTGGTTTTCCCTCCAGAATCTACTAACTATGGTATGTTAGCTCTATAACAATAAACTTGAACAGGTTAACGTGTACACAGTGGCATTCGTGGGAGGAGACACTTCCTCACATATCACATACCCTCCCCCTCTGGTTTGCACAACTCAGGTAAATGGGACAGATAGTCAGCAATCAAATTGGCCTTATCAATGCTGACAATGCTGAACTGGTATGGCTGGAGGACTATGCACCACCGCAGGATCCTCACGTTTTCATGCTGCTTAGTGTGCATCCACTTCAGGGACTTGTGGTCCGTCTGCAACACAAATGTTCTCCCCAACAGATAATATTGTAAAGAGTCAATAGCCCATTTGATAGCCAGTCCCTCTTTCTCCATCGTCGCATAAATCTTCTCTTTGTCAGAGAGTTTCTTGCTCAAAAACACAATCGGTTTTTCTTCACCAGGTTCTCCCTGGGCTAGCATGGCTCCCAGTCCAACTCCTGAAGCGTCCACCTGTACCAGGAATGGCTTCGTGAAATCAGGGCTCTGTAGCACCGGAGCTTGGCTAATCTACCTCTTCAAAGCCTGGAAGGCAGCTTTACACTCTTCTGACCAGAGGATTTTAGTGGTTGATTTGTTTTGTTAGCTCCGTAAGAGGAGATGCTAATGTCGAGAAATGGGGTATTAACTCCTGTACCACCCCACCAACCCTAAAAAGGATCTCACCTGCTTCTTGGTTGAAAGGCCTCAGCATCCTCTGTATGACCTTTTTCCACCTGGGGTCTGATCTTTCCCCGGCCCACCAGGTAACCAAGCTATTTCACCTCTTCCTGAGCCCATGAACACTTGTTCTTGTTCAGGGTCAGTCCAGCTTCCTGTATCCTCTTCAGTACTTTGTCCAGATACTGAAGATGTTCTGCCCAGGTCTTGCTGTAGATGACGACATCGTACGCTGTACGCAGCTGAAAACCTAGAGCAATCATTCAATACAAGGTCCATTAGGCATTGAAAAGTTGCAGGAGCTCCATGTAAACCAAACGGCAGCACATTCCCGGTATTTGAAAAGCTGTATACTCCCTGCAAGCAGGATTAAGAGGTACTTACCAGTAGTCTTTGCACAGATCTAGTGCCGTGATGTACCTGGCTTTTCCCAACCTCTCCAGCAGCTCATAAATTCTTGGCATCGGATACGCGTCAAAACAGGAGATGCTGTTCAACTTCCTCATATCCGAGCAAACTGGGGTTGTGTCGAGTCCTTCTTTGGAAATAGCATGATGGGGTTCGACCACTCACTTCTTGACGGCTCTATCACTCCCATGTCTAACATCATCTGGACCTCCTTCTGTAGTGGTTCTATCATCTTCTCGGGTATCCTGTATGGCTTCAGGCGCACAGGTTTAGTGTCTTTTAACACGATTTTATGCTAAATGAGATGAGTTTGACCTGGTCTTTCTGAAATCAGTGATGGAAATTATGTTTCAGCTCACCCAGTTGTTGACGTTGCCCTAGTGTTAGGTGCTTCGAAGGAGCCTGTGGTGTGCATCTCAAGGGTCCCATGTCTGCTTCCTCCGCCTCAACCACACCATCATCTTTGGGACGGACATCCCGGATCATCAGCACACAGTCTCCACCTGTTGTCTGATTGGATTTCTCCCGATATTCTTTCAAAAGGTTAACATGTAGCAGTTGCTTACGTTTGACCTTATCAGGGCAAGAGATCTCATAGGTGATGGGTCATACTTTCCTGGTCACCGTATAGGGTCCCTGCCACTTTGCCAGTAGTTTACTGGGTCCTGTGGGCAACAGTACCAGCACCTTTTGAGAACAGATCGATCAGGCATTTCACAATATGCTTAACTTGCATGGATCTTAATGGATACACATCTGGGTACCTAGTGGCATAGTCACAGATCACTAAGGCAAACCTGTGACCGTTGCTACTTTTGAGAAGTGGTCCCACTATATCCATTGCTAATCGCTGATAAGGTACACTCATTATGGGTAGCGGTTGCAGTTGGGCACAGTCTGAGGTTTTGGTATCTAAAAACTATGGCATGTTCTTCAATAATCCTGTACTGACTTGTACAACCCCGGCCAATAGAATCGTTGGGCAATCTGATTATAAGTCTTTGCCTGCCCTAAGTGACCAGCCCAAGGGATCATATGAGCCAAATGCAGGATCAACTGTCTGTATTTAGCCGGAATAACCAGTCTAGGTTTTTCAAGATCTGCTAAAGGCAACAACTTATCTTTAATGATGAAGGGTTCCCCGATCATGCTACGTAAGCGCTCTTTGCCTTCTTTCTAACCTCCCTCGGTTCCACACACTTTGTTAAATAACCCTTTAAGGATGTCATCACTCTCCTTACTCACACTGTGTGGCGTTTCAGGGAGAACTGGTTCAACACATGCCGCTCTCATAATTTTGTTTTTTCTCTAGATGTCGTTGTCTTTTTGATTTTCTAGTTTTGTGTCCCCCTTCACACAAGCTATTCTCCGCATCTGGCAGGGGCTCCAACCCTGTCCTTCCAGAGCGAGTAACTGCTGCACAGGAGTGTACCTCAGATTTTTGCTGAATCAAGCTATCTAATATGGGTAAATCCTCTCCAAGGATTACTTCATAAGCTGAATGGTTTAATACTCCCACAGTTAGCAAAAAGGCTTGACCGTCTACCTCCACAACTACCTCCGCAGTTGGGTAATCTTTCCGACAGCCATGCACACATGTAATGTTTACACTCTGCTCATCGTTAGGTAACGCCTTTCTGAGTACGCTAACCTTAACTAATGTCTGTGAGCTCCCAGTATCAACCAATGCTTTTGCCATATACCCATTAATTTGACACTCCTGGCATGTTTGTTTGTAATCACTTCTTTGTCATTAGTACAGTGGTTAACATTTTCTGCACGAGGTACTGAACATAATTCAACTGTTTTGGACCTTTTGAATGAAGCCTTGTGGCCGGGCTGTTGACAATAATAACATATAAACGCAGGTTTATATTTAGCGGGAACAGGTCTCTTACCCATCCTCATGTCCACGTTGTCCACCAGAGGCACACCACAAGAGTTTCTCTGTCCAAACCTGGGTTTATCAACACTTCACTTTTTCCCTCGTTGATTCCCTATGAGCAGCCATGTACCCTCCGCCAAATCAGCTTCTTCTTCTCCGGTCTGTGGATCATGCTCCTTCACCCAGGTACGAACGTCGAGTTGCAGCAGCCATAAATACTGCTCCAGTATCACGGTCTCCCCGATGTCCTCTTTCGTCCTGCTGTCTGGCTGCATCCACCGCTTGTACAACCATTGTAGTCGATTGTAGCTCTCCCGGACTGTCTCTCCAGCTGACAGGACGGTGCTTCGGAACCGCTGTCGATAGGTTTCCTGAATGCTGAAGGTCACGTTGTACTGATAGGTCACGTTGTACTTCATTAAGACCGCCGTCTTGATTTCCTCGTAGGACTCTGCCTCTGCTTCTTCCATCCTCGCATAAGCCTCAAGAGCCTTACCGGTTAGTAAAGTAACGACTCTGGCAGCCCATTCGTTTGACCGCCATTTCCACTTCCTGGCAAATCTTTTAAAACAAATGAAGAAACTCTCCGGATCTTCTCCTTTAAAGTCTGGTATTCTCGGTTCGCTTAGCCGTGGCATAGTCGTCGGCACTGCTTGATGACGCTGCTCCGGCTGCAATTGATACAAGGAGTCCTGAGCACTAGCTTGCACCGCTGGCCTCTGCTCTCTTCTTAACAGTAATGCCTCTGTTCGCTGAGAGCGTTGCATAAAGTCTCTCATTTCTTCCATGAAACTAGAAGAAATGTTAGTTGGATAGATAGTTGAACGAGTCTTTGGCCTCACCTCTGGTTCTTCTTCACTTGTTTCAGTTCTGTCCTCCTCTGCAGATGTAGCTCCTTCTAGTGGCTCCAGCGCCGCAGATCTCACAGCCTCGTTGTTCAGCATGTTTGCCTCAAGGTTTTTCCTGGTTTTCCTATCCCTCTCATCTCCAGACCAATTGTATGCGTACTGATCCCACTTCTGACTCCAATTGTTGTAGGACGGTCATGGAGGTGTAGACCAATTAGCACCAGGGAGGCAGTCGTATGATGAACACAACTGTAGACGTTTATTGTCAGTCTAGCAGACAAAATGGCTTCCAAAACAGAATAATGAAACAAAATGAATAAGCAAACCAAAATAGTTATGAAGACCTCATGACCTGGTAGTAATTGTCAAGTCAATTTTATTTATATAGCCTAACATCACAAGCTTGTTGCAGAAAGCTTTGCAACACATGGAATGCTCCTTCATTAGACTTTTAGTTCGTTGTATGTTTTAGGTATCATATATATAAAGAGTAGACTGAAGTATCAGTAGTAGAATTATAAAATGTTTATAAAAACAGAATAAAATATTTAGTAAATAAAGTAGAAAGATATAGACCTGAATGATTTAAGGAAAATATATAATCGTGATGTTTTGGCATTGTGATTGCATTTTAAATGCAATGATTGTATAGATATTTTTCCCAGAAATCATCAGCAGTTCCTTTTTGTAGCTGTATGAGGCTGGTTATATTCTATAATTAAAATAATTGTTAGCAAATCCAATGAACAAAACAATTGTAGGCATGTGTTGGTATCAAAACCTAATACATCTTGTTACTCTGTGCCATAGAGCTCCATTGTTGTCCAAAAACTATTACAAACCCTGAAAGGCACTATCAATATTCATATTATTATTTTATTTATTTATTATTATTTTATTATAATATAATTATTATTATATAACTGTATTTCTCCATCACAGCAGCCATCACAGAAGAGGGACTCATCTCAGCATGTACCTGGCCACAGTGAGCGCTGCCAGCGAGGGCACTGCTCCCTGATCAAACGCATTGACGACTGGTTTGAAGTGTTTGCCTTCCACCTGGACAGGGTTCTGGGACTTAACAGAAGTCTCCCTGCGGTCCTGAGGACTTTCCACAGTGAGATTTTACCATATCGATACATCAGCGGCACCCCCAGACCCGTAGTGTGGTGGGATCCAAATATTCAGCACCTCGCTAATAGAGACAATGACCAGAACTCAGTACCACTCAGCTGGGTCCAGTACCAGAAGCTGCTGCAAGTCCATTGTGGGAGTGAAGCAGACCTGAGATCAGAGCCATGTGTGGGAGTTTACCACTCAGAGTGGGGGAGACTGGCTCTCTTTGACTTCTTACTACAGGTAAGAGGAGCTTTTTTCTCGTGCTATGGCTTCTACAGATAGGAAAAAGACATAACAAACACAACAATCTTTTAATTGTTGTTGAGGGGGAAATAAATGTTTTCCATCCTAGCAAGGGTAGGGTAACTGGAGTCAGGATTGGTGAGAGGGTGGATTCCTACATGAAACAGGAAGAGGAGACATCAGGAGATATACTTAATATGTATTTACAGTAAAATGCATCTGAGACGTTTCCAAACAGTTCCTTCAGAGGTCATAGAGACAGCATAGCAGCACTGCACCAAATAAATGTGGAACTATAGCGTGAGTGTGAGTCTAAAGACCTGGTGAAGCAGCAAAGTTAATGAACATGCAATTTGCCTTGTTGACTGCCTTCAGCAATTTTGTGATGGATAAATGTTGTGTTGGTTATTTGCGGTCAGATCACAGTGGCTGGACATGACTCTGGCATGATGTAAGAGGGCAATGTGTGCTGTACCCATGTGTGATTTTGTAAGACATGTTCCAGTGACATTTCAAGAGGAAGTACTACAAGCAAGAATTTTAATACATCAAATCTCATCACCAATTTGAAAACAGACATTAAGAATTTGCGTTGGGTCTTTGTGTGTGTGGAAGTTGGTCTCAACCTGCTCCATGTGATTGAGTGCCCTGAGATAACTTTGTTATGATATGGCGCTATATAAATAAAATTGAATTGAATTGAAAGAAGTGTACATTGATTGCCTGAAAGCTAATAAAAAATGGGAGATGAACACCAAACTGACAAAGATTTTAATTTGATTAAAGTGTTACATTCCCCGGAGTTCACAGGCTCCCACTCCGCATCTGCTAACGCAGAGGTATTTGAGAAAATGTGTGTATATATATATATATATATATATATATATATATAATATGGTAAAAGCTATAACGGATAGTGGTCTGGCTAGTTTTGGCTGCATGGCACACACCCTGCTGCTGGCTGTTCATGATGGCACAGCACCTTGGATGGCAATAGGCCGAATGATAGTTGGAGACTCACCCCTTGCCTACTTGTGCCTTCAGGCTGTGCAGCTGAAGTTGGGGATGAAACCAAAAAGGCTACATTAAGATTTTGACACTTGGTGGAACAGTACATCCTACACAATGAAAAGCCTTCTGGAACAAAAGCACACAATTGCTACTTATGCCATAGAATACGACCTCCAGCGCAACCCTCACACTTCTCTCCCAGTTTGAACAACTAACAAGAGAAGATGGCGCATCTTGACAAAAAACTGATGGATATGCCTGCTGCCGGTCCTGGAGATGAGATGTGTGGTAGAGAGAGAGCTGATCAACCACAGAGCAGGAGGGCACGAATCGATAGGGTACGGTCCAGTCTACATGACATGTTTGAGGAGATTCTGGGGGAAAACCAGTAAAAACAGTAACTTGATGGTTTCTTTACAGAGTCCCCTCCATTTCCAGAAACAAGACCGCACTCAGATATTGGAGCTCAGACAGCAGCACAGACAGGGAGTGGCTGCTCTGCGTCTCACATCTTGTATGATTAAGAAAAATAGAAAACATGCATCTTGCTAAGAAGTAGGCTATAAGGTATCATTGATTATTTTTCTGTTAATGTTTTGGAATTGAAAGGATCTTACTCTTTAACAAATGGTCATGTCGGTGGCAAAAACAAGCACTTTCAGTGGACGTACTTTTGACAGGCACAATTGCCCACAAGGATCCCGTTGCAGCAATTGCAGCCTGTTGGCAGATGTCGGCAGGGGTGATCTACTGGACCAATTCCAAAACTAATCCCAAAATTTGTAAGAATAGGGCTTTTCCTAAGAGGCCAATTTTGGTTTTGGCCCACGTTCAAGTTCAGTAATCAAGGCTGGATGAAACAAAGGCATGGATGAGGACCTCTGCATGAGCCAAGGACAAAAAAGACAACATTCTTGCTATGTTATGTAGGAGAAAATGTGGTCTTGGTGATTTATTTAACATGCTGATCAAAATAGACACGAAACTAAACCAAACTTTGAAAAATCACATAGTTAAGAATTTAGGAGCAAGAAATTATGTGACATCCAGTTTTTCACAGGAGACAAACAGGCTTCTAATTTAATCATTTGGAATTGATCATTTGAATAAACCTTGGAAAATATCATCAGTGTAGCAGTGGAAATTAATTCCATGACTGTGTGTAATTTGGCCAAAAGGTGAGATATTAAGAGAGAAAAGCAAAGGGCCAAGAACAGAGCCCTTAGGTACTCCATATTTCACATCAGAAAATGTTGATGTAGTTCTGTCAGAAAGGTAAGACTTTAAACATGCAAGAGCCAGGGCAGAGATGGCAAAATAAATTTTCCAGTCAGTCTAGGAGTCCACAATGATCAATGGTGTCAAAGGTCGCACAGAGATCCAATAATGGAAGCACAGGTAGAATTTGAATCCATAGTAACCAGAAGATAATTTGCCACTTAATCAAGTGCAGTTTCAATGGAATGACAGGCCCTAAAAGCAGATTGAAAAGGATACAAAGTATTGCTTTTAA
Source organism: Nannoperca obscura (assembly GCA_036024295.1). NCBI lineage: Eukaryota > Metazoa > Chordata > Actinopteri > Centrarchiformes > Percichthyidae > Nannoperca > Nannoperca obscura. The sequence goes on from JAVQJL010015496.1 coordinate 12,490, forward strand.
ATATATGGAAAGTTACTGAGACAATGCTTTCTAGTATTTTTTTGAAAAGAATGGATGGTTAGAGACGGGTTGAAAATTATTTAGAGACAATGGATCAATGTGTGGTTTCTTAAGTAGAGGTTTAACCACAGCAGTCTTAAAACAAATGCGGACATTGCCAGTCGTGACAACTTAACAATATTCAGCATTGCACACAGAATTAGCCAGGAGTTTAATTTATTTTGCTTCAGAAAAAAATGTATAATATCATGAGCTGTAGAGGGTTATCATTTAACATACGGCTTTCTATGAGTACATTTGGCTAGAGTGTCAAAAATAAATCTAGAATTGTGTTTATTGTTACTGATTAAGTGAGAGAAATAGGTTGCTTTGGCAGCAGACCGAACATGCTTGTGATTTAATACACACCGTGAGATAGAAAACATATAGTTTTGATTTTGATGAGAATTTGAAGGAAATTAATTGATTTTGTTGCAAGATAATGCCTATTTAAATGTTGATATGACCGGGCCATGACCCACTCAATCAATGTTATCAATCCTTGCTCTTCATTCATTCAAATGTGTCTGTTTTACTGGACATAAGTGCTGAAAAGACATTGACCATTAAAGCACAGTTGTATAAACCTGTGCTTTTATTTTTATTTTTTATTTTTTTCAGTCAATGGGAAAAGAAGACACACAGGATGGAATGACTCATGTCTGATCTCAGATACACACACACACTCACCAGATGTCCTTGCTGGCCATTCCATTAAAATTAAAGGGGACATAACGTGAAAAACCCACTTTTTTAGTCTTTTGGCACTTATATTTGGGTATCTGCAGTCCATACCTACCCACAAACTGTGAAATAAGACCACCCAGTCATATTTTTG
>JAVQJL010015510.1:0-11819 GCA_036024295.1 Nannoperca obscura
ACGTAAACAACACGTATTTAACACGTATTCAACACGTAAACAACACGTATTCAACACGTGATCAACACGTTGTCAACGCGCTAGAGGTCACGTGATTGTGAATAGGATGGCTTTCCATATCCAACTTTCTCCTGTCTTCCTTTCAGAGCGCGGTCTCTGCTCGGCAGCTGAGTCTTATCTGCCATTGAGTCCGCGGCAGCGAGCGACACACAGACAAGAAGGAGCCAAACGGTGTGTTTTTGTGTTTGGGAGAACAACCGTGAACGCGGCAGAGTCTTCCGGGATGCCTCCATAGCGCCACGCGCCGTTTTACGGCCGGGACGCAGAGAAGGGAGGGAGGGAGAGAGAGAGAGAGAGAGAGACGGTGCGAAAACGCCATCAATATGAATATTCATCGCGCGTGGGCAACGTCGTGCACTGCATATTAACTAATCAAGGGGTTAATATGACTTTGGCACAAAAGCCTACAGTGCGCCGTGTGCGGCAACGAAATTAAATTTAAATAAATATTCCACGGCGTTCTGCATGCAAATGAGCTTGCGCCAATTATCAGCTCTCATTCGGAAGGAGGTGCTTCTGGTAGATCGGGTTGTGGAGTGTGGATGTATGGATGAGTAGCTTTTTTCCCTTTGTGGTTCATTTTACATGCGTGTTCTGCGAGTTAATCCCGATGAGTAACAACTTCAAGAGTCCACTGATAATAGCCCCACAAAATGCCCCAAAGCCCTGCACGTGCCTGTTATACAAAAGCTTAATTTTAAAAAAGCATCTGTAAAGAAAACAGCGGTCGTCTTCATGTGTCTGTGTATGGTAGCAGCTGTCCCTCAACACTGATCATATGATGTTTAAGCATATTCTGGCAACTATATACCATTTAATGTATATTTGACTTCACACTACTCCACTTAGGGTGTCTTTATCTTTTGTTGTTTGCAATTCAAACCTGTAAACCAAAAACATTTGGTATGATATGTAGCTAAACGTGTATGATGGTTAAACAGTGTAAAAGGCACATTTATCATGTTTGGAGACACTCTATTTTCTGCTTTTTACAAGTCATCATGGGGTTACTTGACTAAACGTCACTTTAAGAAATAATATAATAGCCTTCAAGTTAAATCAGCAACAATTTGGTCATTTTTCAAGGGAAAGTTTCAAACATTCTCTGGTTCCACCTTATCCAATGTGAGGATTTGCCGCTTTTGTCTGTCTGTGTGGGTTCAGGACTGTTGGTCAGACAAAACAAGGCATTTTAAGATACCACTGTGGATTCTGGGACACTCTGATGGATATTCATCACTGTTTTCTATACCAAATAATTAATGCATAATGAAATCAATAATTTGTTGCCGCCCTAGACAAGAGTCACCAAGTCTGGAATTACAGCAGCCTAATGGTTGAAGTTGCAGCGTCCTTGGCTGAGGGAATGACACTCATCGTTGTTGCATGTAATCCTCCTCTTGCTCCGCTCTCACGTTAACTCTCTGTTTCTCTACTGTAACCTATCAAGTAGGGGCAAAATGCCACAAAAATAAGAAAAGAGTAAAGTCACAAAGAGTGCAAGGCCTGTGATGCACTTTGATTTCATTCCCGCTACAGCCAGACCAGTAATGTGATAGTAATGAGGATGATAATTTACGTGTGGGAACTTAAAGCATTCCTTGTGCTCGCTCTGAACCAGCCAATTTACCAGTAACAAAGAATCCAGGGCATTGTTCCTATATTCTGCAAGCCAGAATAACATCACACCCTGCTGCAATCCCCCTTTCCTCTGTCTCTTCCTCTCTCTTCCCCTTTTTCTCTCTCTCTCTCTCTCATCTGCCGGGGAAATGAAGCTCAATCACCTGCAGAGGAGCTGAGGGCGGCACAGGGGACTTTGCAATGCAAATGCCAGGTAATTACCCGAAAGCTAGGAGAGTGGAAGCACACAGATGAAAATAGAGCAGGCAGAGAGAGAGAGAGAGAAAGAGAGAGAGAATGAGTGAAGGAGAGAGAGGAAGAGAAAGATGAACTGAGCACTGGGTTCACGTGCCTGTTGATGCAGGATGATTGGGGTGTTTCGGGGATGTAGGAAGAAGAGAGGGGAGGAGGGGACAAAAAGGTGATGAGAACCACATACATACATACTGAGAGCCCACGGTGTGTGCTAATTTCCTCCCTGTGCCTGCGTCTGTGAATGTATGTGTGCATTCCTCTAAAAATGATCAATACATTTTGTATTTTCCAGAGTTTCTACTGTATGCTATGATGGAGGAAGGCTCTACTTTTAATTCAGAAGAATATCTGCAGTGAATAAAACCAGTTTTTTTGCATGAGTGCGGTGGCAGTTTGAGTAGAAGTGTGTGTGTGTGTGTGTGTGTGTCAGCTTGCATGCATAAGTGTTTGTGCCTGGGTGCTTGTGTGCACGTGGGCATGTGTGTATATGAACTTGTGTGCACCATTGTGTGCATGCTCTCTAACGGTCACGTACGTGCGGTGGGTGACTGCATATGTGTGTGTGTGTGTGTGTGCGTGTGCGTGTGTGTGGTTTGTGTGTTGTAGCGCAGGATTTAGTGAGTATGCCAGCTTGCAGCTGTTTGATTGTCAGTGAGTGAGAGCGCAGAGATGTGCAGATGTGAGTGAGTATCAAAGAGATTATGAAATGACCTGGAATTAAACACAGCAGAAGATTTTAACCGGGTATCGGTTCGACTCGCAGTTCAATTGAGAGGTGGTTGGAAAGCTGTGTGTTTATGTTCTCCTTGTTTAGACAAATGAAGTTTTATTTAATAAGCCAAAATGCTCATTTGTAATTCACTACAGGATTTTTTTTGTTTGTCTGTTTGTGGAAGATATTTTCCAAGCAATAGTGTGAATCACAATCCGTTTGCACCTTGACTCAACAGCTACCTCCGATTCACATCTGAGCAGGACAGGAGCCAGCCAACCAGAATAGTGTTTTGGCGATTTAGTGTAATTGTGGCTTTGCTAAAGTCTCACTTCGCCAAATTAGAATAATAAATCATGCCGCCTCGTTGTTTTCAAAGGGCCCTCCATCGTCTCGCCGAAGCAGGTGGGATTGTGGGATGGTGTGAAAACAAAGGCTTTGATTGCTCTGCTGAAGGTACAGTCAGTTAAAAACAACGTGGCGCTCTCCGGGGATTCATATTCAAAACTAAGCCGTATCAATTCATAGACCGGAGTGGGAATAGCCAACTTGACAAATTTTGATTCATAAGCTGGCCCATGCTTGACTTCACTTGACATAAATCACTTGGCTCTTTGGAAAATGGAGAGAAGAGATGGGGGTTTGTTTGAATGACATGAAAGGCTGAGGAGATGTTGCATGGCGGTACATTTCCAAGATGGTTGTTGTGTGTTTCACTTGCTTTGTCCAGGGAAGTAAACACACATTGTGCTTAGGCCACAGTCTGTTATACCAGGTGACCTTGCAATGGAACACCCTCTCTCTCATTTTAAATGACCTTTACTGGCATAAAGTACAAAATCAATGGCAATAAACATAATTGTAGTGATAAAGAACATTAGACAAAGCGCAATATTGTCCAACAGATTATTTTCTAGATTAATCAGTGAATTTTGTCAATACGATGTCAGACAATAGTGTAAAAGCTCATAATGGTGTCTTCAGATGTGTTGTTTTGTCTGTCCAACTGTCCAAAACCCAAAGATATTCAGTTTACTATGCTAGAAGACTAAGGAAATCAACATATATTCACATTTGAGATGTGGCCTTTTTGCTTAAAAACTGACTTCTAGATCAAGAAATTGTCAGAATAGTTGAAGATTCATTTTTGTCAATTGGCTAATCGTTTAAGCTCAAGTAACATCAATATTTATCTTACCTTAAAATCATGCAAGAGTTTACTATATGGTAGTTAAACAAAAAAATATTGTAGAGGAGAATGCTGATATTTGATAACTGCCCTCTTGTTCACGTATGTTCCCAGTCATGACAGATGAATTGAATGAGAACTTTCCACAGTAAAGGAGGAAGTGCAGCTCTGTCTCAACCTTTCCTGTTCAACAGTGATTACAAACTGTACGCACTCCTGTTCAGGCAGCCATGTCTTTTTTGTGCATTCTTCTCATTTGATGGTCACTGAGTCAATACGCGGCCCGAGACGTGCCTCTCTTTCTGATCATCTGCCAACATGTAGTCTGTCTTTCGAGCCGTGCAGCGTGTCGTTTTATTGTGAGTTTTGGATTTGTTATTTCAGTGGATCAAATAATTAGATTTAATTTGTTCAGTGATTTTTGGTTTTGGATTGTAAAAATGTTTGTGGTGTAAGTGGTGCTTATTTTGTAAATCCAGAGAGCTCCTGCATCTGAAGGGCTTTGTACAGTTTTGCAGGGATTGTTATAGGCTAGATTTAGAAGTTTAAAAGCTCCTTTTCAACATTGATCTTGAGTGGGAAGAGACGCTCTGCTCTACATGAATTGTTTGGGACCGGGAGCCCTTACCTGCAGCATTCAGACTGTTTTATTTTGGATCTCTCTTTTTGTCTCTTTAATACAATTATATAAACTGTTTGAGCCCTACGCTTCAGCTGCATATGTGGTTGGGGAAATAACACGGTCTCCATTTTACTCCACATCTTTTTATTATCCAAGCTCTAATTTAATCAAATGTCTTACATGCATCACAGGCAGAGATGGAAGAAAAATTTGGATCATTAACTTATAAGTACGCCACACTGTGAAAATACTCCAGTACAGTGTACAGAAGTATGGGCAACAACACATACTTAGTAAAATAACTCATAATGCAGAATTGGCTATTATAGTTTTGTATTATTAGATCATTCTTATTGATTGACTTGTAAGCAATACTTTATTAGTTGGTCAAGGAGAACTGCTTTACAAACTGTTGAATAATTTAACCTTTAATAATACAGTATACTTTATAAACCAATTGTATGTTTTGCATGTAAAATGTCATTCTGAAAGTAACTATATAGCTGTCAAATGAATGCAGTGGACTGAATTGTATATATTGTATTGTACATATTTGTTGGATTTATACTACAATCTCCTCTTACAAATCTACCTACAGGTACAAATAAAAGTTGGGTTGAGGAGAAAAAGTCTATAGTATATATTTGTAAAACAAAGTTCAGGTTCCGGTTTAGGTTACTTTAAGTCATTTGTAAACATAACCATTCTCTGACTTTTCTCTTCTTGTCCTTCAAAATAATTTTCTCTTTTGTACATCAGTTGTTGCATTTTTATACATTTCAGAATGGCAGGTGGAACCTCTGGTATCATAGGTGCCGATACAAGTAGAGGGAGAGGAAAGAGATAGATAAACGCAGAGAAAACCAGAGGTGATTGGAGCGAGCTGAGTGCAGCTACATAACGCGAGTCCACTTCCTCTCCCTCTCGCTCTGGCGTTCCACCCATGCTAAGAACGGCTGGGCTAAGCCACTCTTGCCCTACATACAGCCTAAACAGCAGATTACTGACTGTCCCTCTAATCCCATGCACCAGGGCATGTGCCACTGTCACCATGCACCAACCACCCAATCACCCTGCAGCCACCGTCACAGCGCCTGCTGTTGTGCTAGCTGCGCAACCCCCCACCCGATCCCTGACATCGTCTCTGTTTCTGCTTCTTTCGGTCGGTCATTTTGGATTTTCGGTTTTATTTTTATCCTAACAAAACACGCTGGAAGCAGAGATATCGAAATACTTCATTTCACTCGCGTCTCTTTCTCCTTCTCAGTGTCTCGCTCGCTGTCTTCCCTAGCAACACCCTGTCCCATCCTTATCCTCCCAGTGCCCCCCCACCCCCACCTCCACCCTCTCCCAGTTTTAACCTCCTCATGACCACCTGGCATGGGATAGCTTCCTCCAGTCCCTCAGCCTCACCTAAACCACCAGGCCTGAGATTAGGGTTAATCTGGACCTTGTGTCATCTTGTATCTATCCACCACCCCCACAGCCCCATTCTCCCTCCCCCCCTCCCTCCCTCCTCTTTACCAAAGAGGCTTTGGTTTAAAATCCTTTATTGTGAACCCCCGCTCCCCTTGCAGTGTCTTTCTGCCTGCTGCCAACTGCAACTTTTCCTCTCGCACCACATCCTCAGCCAATCCTTAAACGGATCGTGGTAGAACCTGTCCCTAAGCTATGTTGGTTAAGAGATCTGAGCAAAGGATTTTTGCATTGTCTTTCTCTTTAGAATAAATTTGGAACTAGGCAAGCACATACACTACGGTGAAATCAAATGCTCGCTAGTATATGTGTGCATATGAGCATGTGGTAATACATGACTATACTTAGCAAGTGTGCATGCATGCAGTATGAGGACATGCCATAATAGTGTGCATGCAGTGGTGTAATGCCGTACGGGTGCATCTTTGTGCATCTCCATGATTGTTTGAGAGTGCTTGCTGAATTCATATGAACAAGGGATTTAGATGAGAGTCTAGAGAATTCATCTTCCACTATGCTGTCCCAATCACCTAACCCCCAGTGCATTTAACCAGCCAAGCTCTCCCGGTCCTCTCACCCTGAGGACAAAATGAAGGAGGCCCGGGCTGGATGAAGAGACTCCACAATGGTGCAGAGAGCAAAGATGCGTAGAGAATGAAGACAAAAAGGGGAAAAGATACAAAGTGCTAAAGCCCCTTTTCATTTTTTTGTCTCCGGAAATAAATGGCAAATTCTCCCTCAAGCAAACTCTCCTTTCTTGAGTTGAAAAGCCAGCAAAAAGCACTTGGCAGACAGAAACTGGTAGAATGGAGAGTGAGCGGTAGACAGGCAGCCAGAGATGTAGGCCGGCAATAAAGTGTCTTATCGTTTGGGGCAGAGGAAAAGACCTCTGAGCATGAGAACCTGCATGAGTTGGACGCTTTAATGAGAAAACGGCATGGAGGATCTGTTGAAATGATCACAAGATGCTGAGCTTATAATGTTAATGTCAAATTCCTTGTGTAATCATAATCAGCCAGTTTGAGCACTGTTTAATTTATTCCGATTACACAGATAGTCTGTTCGCTTATTAAAGAGTCGGAGTACATGTAACATAATGACTATATATAGAGTTCACTCATACGATTCCCAGCCAGAGGTTCCTCGTGCTTCCAAGAGACACTCATATACACACATACACCTAATACGAACCTGATGACATTATCGTTTTTGTAGCAGATCTTAATGCATAGAGGTAGGGCGGGATGCTAAAGGTCTTCTAAATGAATTAGGAATATGGAATCCCAGTACCTTTAGCAAAATGGGCAGCAGGACACGGGATTGACTGGTAGAGCGAGAGTGACTGATTAAAGGGGAGAGAGCGACGGAACATGCTGAGAAAGGAAAAAGTCGGAGAGTGAGGGGCGAAACGAAGAATGTTCAAAGTGATTGTGCAAGAGTGCAAAATGTCCACAGAGAGCAGGAAAGAAAGAGCGAGCGATGTAGTTAATGGATGTAAATTAATTGCTGTCATGTGGATTCTGATCCCAATAAATCAGGGTCAGTGTGGTCTCCGGTGCCATCTCTGCATGGTTGGGAAAAAGCCAGAGGGAGACTTGATCTGATTGACACACACTAACACACACACACACAAACACACACACATGTACAAATGCACATATATACCCACATACTGTTATTCCAATGTAATGAAGCATGAATCTCAAAATGCTGGACAAGAAATATGAGAAATGTGGAGAAATATTCTGATCCTTGTGCAGTTTCTGAAGGAGATCAGATGCAACTCTTTGCATGAATATGTACAAATGTAATGTAGCTACTAGATTATTACAAAAAAACATCAGCTGAAATGAAATCTGTGGAACCAGAAAACGGCGAGTGGAACACATGAAATAACATGTAAATAAATGAAGAGCAACATAAAGTCCCTGCAGATCTCCTAACACTTGCCGCTGTGTAATCTTTCTACATAAAATATTTGGGATCCAGCGTGCTGCGCCATAAGATCCCCTTCATCATGAGGGGCTTTTTAAAAATGCACCTCAAGTCCAAACAGAATACTGGATCCTAACTAGTGCAGACCAACTGGGTTATAAATGCAATATGGTCCAATGAATTAGCCATGCGTATTACTGAAAATTACCACTGTGCTTTCTGCTTAACTAGGCTGCAAAATTGATTTACCTTATTTCCCCAGTCTATGACCATCACAGAGACATCCTGTTATTATGAGTGCTGTGAGTATTATTGCATGTGTTAAACAGAAAATACGTGAAGCATGTATTTTAATTACAAATCATACAAGGGCAATTTTAAAAACAAAAGCCTTTTGGAGAAAAAAAAAAACACACGCTCATAACGTGTTGCCCACACATTAAAAGAAGCTGCCACGCTGCCACAACACCAAATCATAATAATACATTTAAAGAAACTCAATGCTGTTGTGACCGTTTTCATTTTTTTAAAACACATTTCATTCACTACACTTTACAGTACAGTATGCCCCATATTATATACACCGTGTTTTCTTTGATACTGTATGCCCCAAAGCAAATCACTCATGTTCAAACAGTAATATCTGAACATGACAGAAATGGTGCAAAATGGGAAGTAGGTCACATAGCAATTTATTTGACAAAAAGGGATGGGGGTGGGGAACTGGGGCATGGTGTATGCAGAGGCAGCAGCAAAAATGGAAGGTTTTTTTTGGAACACATATCAGATTGTGTGTGTTTGTGTGTGTTGGAGTGATTGTGCATGGTTCGACCTGGAAGTTAAGTTACAAGCTGTTACGACTCATTCGAGAATTGCTTGGTCAGTATGGAATTTCAAAAATGTCTTCTTGCTGACACATGATCACGTACACGTTGATTTTTATTTGGTATTTAGAAAATACTACAAACACACACACACACACACACACACTCATCAGAGGCTCCATTGCCCACTCTAGAGAAATTGAAACTGATATTGCGGTCACTGGACCATATCAGCACATCTGACACAGAGTGTGTCAGCAGCATTGATCAGCTGTCAATGAACTGCCCAGCTACCCCCAATCCCTGACACAACTAAACACACACACACACACACACAGTTGAGCTGTGTGTATCGCCACTGATATTTATAGAGTAAAAATCCAAAATCCACATAACGTACTGTAAATACATGTATTCCCCTGCACAGACACCCACACACTCGTAAGCTCTCGGGCTTCCTCCTGATCTTGTTTAACTCCGGTCATCACCGAACATCACAGCTGTATGATTTGCAAGTGCACGAAGGCCATATACCCCAGTATTCTCCACTGATCTTCAGCGCTAAATGCTACATCTAGCTTATCTCGCTATACAGTTAGACATAATGCTGATGTATTTGCTCAGAGACTTTTTCTCCTCCTTCTAGGCCAGAATTTGTGTGTCATCGCTGAAACCTCGGGAGACGTTATTTTTTGGAAGAAGGGTGAAAAAAAAGCTTTCATTTTACATTTAAAAAATTCTGATGATAGGTAGTGAATTGCAAATTCCGCAATTACTTTCCACGCTTGTGTTAAAACAGGGGATTTTGAAAATAACTTTCAATAATTTAAGAAAATAGAACATTAGTCATAAAGACTGTTGTATTTAGTATGGCACCTAAATAATACACATATACTTACAAGCAAATCAATCTGTGGGGCATTAGGTTCATGTGGCCTTATTTGCATATTTAAAGACTACCTACTGTATGCTCGCAACACAATCTAGACAATCTGCGCAGACTGCACTGAGGATCTGTAAAGCCACATTAACACATGAGAGAGGCTCGGGAGCACCAGTCTTTTCTAATGACCCGATAATCCGACCCAAATGCTGCCTGCTTGCTAATCTCTCCATCGGATTACCAAACTGGGGACGAGCACTGTCTATTTGTCTCTGCCTGTCTCTCTGTCTTCCTGCCTGTCTGTCTCTCCCAGCCTGTCTCTTTATATAACAGTTTGCTCTTGTATTTTCTCTGGTATTTCTCTGCATGATAAAAAAGTCTTTGCTTGCCTCTCTGTGATCTTTCTGGCTATCTGCTAGTAGGGTTGCATGCCTGTTCGCCCGCTCTCATCCTCACATGTAGAAGCTTTTAAAATGGAGACCCGGGTAGCAGGACTTAAAAATGCAGTGGCAAAATCTCTTTCCTCTCTTCATGCCAGTGTGCACAAGGGTAAACATGCCTAACCATAAACATACAAACATATACAGTACAGAATGTGTGAAATTTATAAAATGTAATTTATGCCCATAAATAATAAGGTTCCAGCCTTCTCTAAGAGACAGACAAAAGAAATGTTTGACCCAAACTGGAAAGAGTGAAAATGTGAATTCCACAAAAACAAATAAAGGAAAAGGGGATTCATTTTTGTTCGTGCTTCCATTCAAACTGCCTTCACTCACATTTCCTCCAAAAATCCGTCTCTCTATCCCTCAGAAATGGAAGGCCGAGCTCTCTCCGTCGTTCCACCCCGAAAGCTCTGCTGCAACGTTACTGTGCATTTCATGTAAACAGATCCAAACTAATGTCCTATTTGTCACACATCAACCATGTCTGATTCTATATTTTTACTATAAAACATTGATGCTTTTTTTTCTGCCTGTGAGGCCCTAAAAAATGTCTCTTTGATTTTAAAGGAATCACTCTTGTGTCGGCCTCTATGTGAGTCTGCATCTGTGGCGTTCTTGCATGTGTATGTATGAGTTTGTGTGTGTTTGGACTGAGCCGCATCTCTGTCTTATATACTGTGACTCAAACTGCAGTTGACAGTTTGCAAAAAAATATTTTGACATTCAACTTCTCACAAAATAACACTTGACGCAACTAATACTAACTGAACTGAATTATCCGTCCATACCTGGTAGTTTGTGCTGATTTGGTGACATACGAGAGACAGATCGTATTTTCCATTAAAAATAATATATCAAATTCTAGGATATTTTACACCCATCAGGGTATGTAATTCTGCATGATATTGAAATAGATATTTTATCCTTTTTAATAAAATGGAGATTAAAGGGTGTGAAGTAAATGTGTGTCAAATCACTGCTGGAAAGACATGCAGCCATTTAGCCTGCGTGGTTTTGGTAATGCTTGACAAATATCACATTACCAGCAGTGACTGAAGCAGACGATTCAAACTTCCAACATTGCTTGTAGCCGCACTATTACAGATAAACTGAGCATACAAAAATTATAACAATCAGTCTGTACAGAACTCAAAAAACTAAGATATTAGTTGATTTGACATCACATCAACAGCTGTTATGTTTACCCTAAAATTACCCTAAAATTGGCTTTTAGTGTTAATGTTCATAAAATAATTACAGCACTCATTTTTCAAGCCCATAAATGTAATTGAAATATTGATGAAGACTCCTACATGTAGGACTACATTATGGAAGGTGGCTTAGGTCTGAACAGTTCTAGACAAAATGGTAGAACTAAGACTGACAGCCAGTATAAGCAAAAATGGGATCAGTCAAAACATGAACACTTTAAAAAAAATCACGCATACAGAATGGATCTCTTCCTGCAGAGATATGACAGTTGTAGATGTCGACACATTTCAAAATAATGAGAAGTGTTACGAGCGGGGGATATCGGGAAGAGCTAAGTGGTGAAGTGAGGCATGAGACGGGAAAGAGCAATGGAGGGCTGGAGGGAGCGAGACATGGAAAAGGATTGGTGAAAAAAAAAAAAAAGACAGAGTTGAGCTGGGCCCTGGTAGATTCAGGGTTTGAATGAAGATTGCTGTTGGTGGACGAGCGTGTGCGTGCACGCGCGTGTGTGTGTGTTTGTGTGTGTATAAGAGGGGGAAAAAAAGGAGGGGGGGGGGGGGGTGTTACTGCGGCTTTACATTTCCC
>JAVQJL010015511.1:0-14810 GCA_036024295.1 Nannoperca obscura
TGTCCGCAGATCTGGTCACCATGGCCGGCTTAAGTTCAATCAGCTGATCCCGGGTGTAAACAAAAGCGGCCATGAAGTTGTTGTTGCGCTCAGCTGACTGCAACTGAAAGTACTTCCAGAGCGAACAGAAAAACCAAAAACATCTCCACCAGCACATTTGTGGAGGCCACGACACCAACAAGTTAACACCAAACAAAAACCCATAAGTACAGTTAAATAACAAAAAGATTTCAAAGAGCAAGTAAGACGAGCGGAGCAACCGTATCGGGCAGCACGCACTTATAAGCGCATGCGCACAATCTCATAATAATGAGATAATAATAATCTAATATAAAAATATAATAACATCTAATAATGTTGCCACGGTAACGTTCACTTCGACAAGACTATGAACCCAAACAGATATTCAGTGGCAGCTGTCTGCACCTGATGGTTTTGGTGCTTTGGACACATTTGGCTCCCACAAAGCGTGCTGTTGTTCAATACCGTGCCCTTCATTCAGATGTTTCAACAGCTGGTGGTGTCAGCCACACGAGGAGGAGCAGTATATATTTTATAATAATTTAAATGCTGCATCACCAACAAAATACATGGAAGACAACAGAGCTGCTGTGAGCTGGGTACAAACTGTGGCCTTACCCACGCACGCACACACACTCTGCTGTTCTCACGCTGCCACAAGGACCCGGAGCGTGCCTCATTTTGACAATAAGTAATTAGAAAAGAACTGTGTGTGTGTGTGTGTGTGTTGCTGTGCACGCCTAGTGTTTGTTAGACTTCTGTGAGATGGGATTCTATTCCTCTCTAATAAAGCGCTGTTTGTCCTTCACCTTTCTCTCCCGCTCTCCTTCCTCTGTCATCCTCCTTCCTCTTCTCTACAGTTTTCTCACACACGTCTGAAACACTTTTACTTGGAGACAGGGCCTTCCTCTGGCTAATATAATCAAAGTAATTAGCTGTGATAGGACATGGTAACAATTATTATTACAATTATTAGAAATTATTTGGTTAATAAGAACTTGATCCATCTCTTCAGCGGGCTAATTAAATACTTATTTAATGTGAAAACACTTTGTAATTCAATTGATATGATTCCAATTGAAATGAGCTGAGAGCACCTGTTTCCACTGGAAGTGAACGTGATGGGGGCGGGCAGTTACAACAGTGGAATCACACACTTTCTAATAGATTGAAAGGTTAAAGCACTTCACTGTTTCCAGAGTGAAGGATACACAGGATCCTCTCTGCCAGGCCTGGGTCCAACACCCCCACCCCCCCCTTAGTCCAGCCTGTTGAGCAGCTGACCGCAGGGAGTTCATGTGTCAGGTGATTCTCTCTCCCAGTGCACAACCTTTGTCCAGGGGAACAAAGATGGAGAGGTTTGTCTGGGGTCGCTTCATTATAGAGGCCAAATGAGACCTGACTGTGATTTGGATGACCTGTTTCACAACGTTGCACTCCTCTCTCCCTCCCCCCTCTCCCCCCCTCTCCTTTTTGCCTTCTCTCTGTCTTCCTGAAGCTGCGACTCATTTCTCCTCCCTGTTCATTCAGGATCTAGTGAGGCTGTAATTGGCTGAACAAAGAGTGTCAATTTGGCAGCCTTGTTGTGTTGCCTGGACGACCACTTGTGATGACCCAACTATTTGGGGGGGTGGGGGGTGCAGCATGGCTGAGACATGATACGTTGTTATGGAACTGTGTTTTCATACATGATATTCACCCTGTCATTTAACAAGAAGGCAAACTAACTATTCACGTGATATTTTGGACCAACAAACTCTACAGTTGCTGCAGTTCTTCAGTTGGTTTTTGTTGTCCTGTTGGCAGCAGGGGGGGTGAAGGGAGCTCTTCTGTCTCTGCACTCAATGAGGCATCACCTCATTATTAGTTTCATTTTACATTTTAAGTGTCAAAGTGTTAAGTGCTGTAGTTTAACAATAACATCAGAATCACTGCATGAAATCTAAACTGTTTTATATCCTCCCGGCTGCTGGGTGCCTCGGCCACATCCACAGCTCCTTCACAGCATCAATCCAGCTGGAAGGAGTGGTGCAATGAGTGGGCTTTCACTTGCTTCTTAACCCTTGTGCTACCTTGACCCAGTGGCCCATTGTCTTGACCCAGTGTCTTCTCCACAGGGTAGCACAAGGGTTAACAATCAATCAATCAGTCCTGCACCCATGCTAGCCCCAAATGCTAATGTCCAGCTAGGGAGTCCAGTGACCTTTTTCTTTTTTTACAGGAGACATTGGGTTAGTTCAAGATGAACCGGCCTCACCTGGAAGGGGGCAGTGAGCAGCCGGTGGCAGCAGGGGGAACAGGCAGTTTCCAGGAGCCTTCACCAGGGCTGTACCTCACTCCACATTTTGTCAACCAAGGACGAGCAATGCTTTACTGAACTGATCAACTGATGTTTGAACAGGGTCTGGTGGGACATTCAGGGTGACAGCAAGACAGCAAAAAAGCCAGAGACCAGGCTGTATTAAGTTGCTGTGAGCTGTAAGTTCACCATCTCTCGGAGCCTCTCCGGACACTCAGACTCACCCTGGGTCAAGGTCAGAAATATCCCCCGAATTACAGTGCACGTAGTAATGAGTAAAGAAATTAAGATGGGCTAGAATTCTCCTGTGAGGCAGCCATCATATCTGTATAGAAATCAGCTACACAGGATGGCTTGCCGGGTTGTCCCTCTAAAAATAAAGACATGTCAAAACATGAATCAATAGTAAAAGTAGACGGGGAGAGGAGAACCAAGAAACGGGAAATTCAGATGGTCTGGGCCTCGCATCAGATGTCATTTTAAGAATCCTGTTACTTCCTACTTGAGAAGACTAGACAGACTAGAGCTATCATAGGTCGCATGCAGTCTGTGAGGACGATCTGATGCATTAAAGTCACCATTAAACACTACATTAACACAATAACCCACCATAGTGCAGAATCCAATTAAACACAAAATGAAAAGTTTCCATAAAACGTCATGTTGTTGATCCACCATCTAAACCAATTAGCTCTTAGATCAGCAGATAGCCAGGGGTTGAAGTCCCCCCCCAAAAAATGTTTCACTGGGATTAAATATACTCCATCACATTTGCTTTCTCTCCGCTGACATCAATTCTGTCTCCTCACTGGATGCTGACCCACAGAGCTGAAATGACATTAAGACACGTGAGGAGGATTGGGAGGGGGGCACAGTGCAAAGCGGAGAAATGCACATTCATGAGCTGTCATGGCTCATCATGCAAGCCTGGCCACCTTGGGGCCATGCAGCGGGTCAGAGCTGCACTTTATGACGACCGACACGAACTGTCCCAAACACTCTGCACACGGCGAGGACAGCAATACAGCGGCAACACCTCCCAGCCTCCTCAGCTGGAAGCACACATGGACAGTAGAGCTGGTAGGGCTGGGAGAGTTACACTGGGTTTCTAAAGTGAATGATCATGGGTTCGATCCATCAACGTGTACACTGCAGGTTATTTTCACAATTAATAGATTAATCGTTTATCTATAAAATGTCACAATCTTGTGAAAAATCCTCATCACAGTTACCCAGAACCCAAAGTCTCTTAATTTACTGTCATACATGACAGAGACAAGCAGCAGATCCTCACAGTTAAGAAGCTGGAAGGAGCAAACGTTTGTTGAAACAAAAAATTAATTATCATGCACATTATATTCACCTTCTTTGTTGACGATGTCATTATAAAACTTATAATGGCACATAAAAACACGCTCCACACAATGTAGTATCTGGTTTTGAAATTGCAAAGTCAAGAACAGGGCAAGAGGCATCAAGCTCTCTGCTGCTGCCTTTTTTATTTATTAGCACATTACACAGTTGTTCAAGTGTTTATTTGTTAAGATGCATTGTAAGTGCATTATCTGCCAACTGAACCCAAAAAAGGAACAACACACCCCTAAACAGCAAAATACCATGTAAGGTAAACAGGAGGCTGGTGGTCTGTAGTAATAAAGTGTCCATGGACTGACTCATCACCAAAGGACAGAAGAAAGCCAGTCAACACCAGCATCATTCGACAGTACAAAAACGGGAAAGCTGCTGGTTTGACTCACCGGGTCAGCTGGGACATCCGACGTGATTAAAGGGAGTGAGTAACGCCCCTTTTGTAGCTGTCACTGCCCGATCTGGACCGGAAAGCAGACTTAAATGTTTCAACTGAAGTCACGCTTTAGGTTGAGAAGTGAAACATATCTTTAGAAATACACATTGATTTAACAGGTTTAGTAAGACTTTTACAATGCTACCAAAATCTCCACTTACATTATCTTAGATTAGAATTGATCACAGTTAATATACATTCACATATTTAATATTTTCTTTAATGTTTTTTTAATAAGAATAAATTGAATCATCTGTATCATAACTAGTAAAACCAAAGATGACATTATTGTCAAAACATGTTACAGCAGCTTCTGGGATTTAAATAAAAGACAGGAAGTAGCCGTGCACAGAGCGGTCCGGATCAGGCAGTGACAGTCAGTAGCTATTGTTGAGACGCCCTTGAGCAAGGCACTTAACCTTCAGCTACACCAGGGTTGAAAATGGGAGATTATGTGAAGGTTAATGAAGTTACTTTAATTGTACTTTTCTGACTTTCTCTGCCCATCTATTAAAAGTATAGAAATACCTTAATATACACTTAAAGATCATAATATTGTGACCACAGTGACTCATGTCATAATCGCTGCTTGTGGAGCTCAGAGTTATGTTCATCACTCCTGAGAGAACACAGGCTCGGATCACTTTCACCCTTGGGGTGCCTTTACCTCTGCAAACGCTCAGTCAGCAGACGGCCGGAACACACGACAGGAGATGTGAGGGCTGACACTCGTCTGGGAATGGAGGATGAAAATAATAATAAAAGACTTAAAAAGAGCTGACTGGGAGCAGCCAGAAAAGCAGACAGAAGGGGGGGAATGAGAGAGCTAGATTAAGGACGGATTGGTGGAGCGAGGCTGCAGAGGGAGGAGATGAGGAGCGCTGAGGAGGAGCAGATGGAGCCAGCCGCGATCAAAATCTCCCTCAAAACTTCAAAGGAAATCACTGGAGCACAAAAACTCGTCCTATTCTGCATGCACATACATAGCTCGTCCACCTTCACATACATTCAGGAAAACAGAAGCACACTTCGACATGATTAGTACCTTTTAGTGATTTCTTTCAAACATTTCAGATGAATTATTCAACATTATAGTCACATTTTTGGCATAAGAATAATGTAAAGTCATCCGATCGATCGATCTTCCTGGATTAACAGCAGGTCTGGAGGGAAACTTGGCTCAATCCCTGTACAGTGTGGACACAAGCTTGGGAACAGTTTTCTGCGTCTGCTCATGGTCGGTTTGTGTTATAAAAGGAGGAGTTTGGACAGTTCCACAATAGGACAGATACAAAGTACGTACTGTTAGTGAAGCCATGGGAGTTCAACAAAAACTGCTACTTTAAACTTGACTGTGAATTAGGTTGGTATGCTCCCCGATAATGAAGTAGTGATGTTCCAGCAAACGATGTATTAATCTGTCCTACATCTATACCATGACTCAGCTCCCCTTGGACTGTTTCTTTGCAGTTTATGCTCTGTAAAACTCAACAAGCGACTGGAGTCATAGACTGTATCTTTTAAATCAATGTACAAGACCCATTTGAAATTAGCCTCAGGCTGACCTCATTAATGCCTCATTTGGGAGGGATAACATAACTGGCCACAGTCCAACTTAAACTCCTGAGTGACTGGGGTGTTTTTCTCCACATCAACACTTCCTCCGGTTTCCAAGCTCCTGTCCTCTGTGACATGAACCTGTAGCGCCTGGGAGGCACATGGCCTTTCAGCAATTGTCAAGGTTAGTTCCTATGACACTTCCCTGGCGATGCTGTTTATCAAGCGGCCCGAGATAAGCGGACATCAGCGTTACGTGCTGCCTGACACAACGCAGGAAAACAAACTCTCAACCGTACATTCGAATCCCCCGGCCAGATATCTTTGACCTGAACACTCAGTCAACCGGGGGGTTCAAAGCTTCTTTACTGCATGCTCAAGTAGTGCAGCTGCTGGCTTGAGGGGCTCTGATGGTGGCGGGCTGTGCAGCAACAGGCACCATGTTGAAGCTTTGGTCGGGCTTATTGTTAACAATGTTTTCTTGGTTTTTGTTGTACCAGAGACTCTTTGTGGGGGGTTGTACTTATTATGTCCTCATACACTGTCTTATCAGGAAAAATAAAAGCCTGGCTGTGTAGGGTCTTTAATGTTGACTAGGTGTCACAGAACTTAAATAAGCTTTTTTTTTACTGGGACTCTTGACATCCATCCTGCACTTGCATTCATTCATTCAACCTTCATTTAAATGAAAGACACACATACAAAGAATTAACGAGAAAAACACTTAACAGTTACATTCAAATGGCAGAGGAGTTTGTAATCGTGGTTTTAAATTGACCTACAGTTACAGTTGTGTAAAGTGTTCAGCGCGAAAACTAAAAGCACTTTCTCCAAATTTTCTATTTGCACATCACTTAAAGCATTATCACAAGTAAAATAATGACTATGAGCCCAATTTAATATGCAAGTGACGTACGATGGTGAGTTTCCATTAAGGGCTTTATAAATAGATAGAAACTAATGCCTGTCATGTCTTACTGTTAATGCCACATACCAAGATCTTTCTACTATTTCTACTGAAGTACTGGTCCTGGTTCATCAGCAGAGAGAAGCAGTGAGATCTGATTCATTGCTGAAGGCAGATGATCATGAAAAGTCCATCCATGACGAACTTCTCTCCCCTCTCATTGTTCAGTCAGCTGTTCGTGGTGCTACACAAGTTAGTTCTGTGAATGTGTGACACTGATTGGCTGATGACATTTTGAAAGTGGGTAGAGATAGCACTTAACTCCAGCAGTGTGTGCTGAAAAGCCACTGGACCAATGTCACTGTGGCCACAAACACACTGCTGCAAGTGTCCTGCATGAGTCAGCTGTGAGCAGCTGGGGCTGCCACTCACCCACTCACTCACTCACTCACTTGTTACACCCCATAGACACATCAATACCCCCTGTGGACACATGTCTCCCTTTGACTGAATGCAGGGGAAACAACTTAAGTTGTTTAAGAGTTACAACAGTCTGGTGAAGCAAACATGTGTCTTTGTTCCTGCTGGCTGCCAGCATGTTCGGGTTCAACATTGCTGCGGTTTGGGAAGAGGTATGCTGCAAAAACACACAAGAGGTTAACAACTCATGACAAAGTTGTTCAAAAGGAACAGGAGGGGAAAATGAGAGAGATGAGAAGTAAGCGGTTTGCATTCTGGGACACGAACACAACATGGTAACAACCAAAGCTATTGTTAACCACAGTTTGGCCTACAGAGAGATTCCAACAGCTGGATTCAATTAGGGGCGTTCTTGAAGGGGGCAGGCCTCATCCACACGGCATGGCTCACTTCTTAACACACACACACACACACACACGCACTTCCATAGAAGCCATTTTGACATTTGAACTGTCTCTGCATGGACACACAGCGCCGTGCAGCAGCAGATATCTGACAGAAAGTGCTGTGCGGTGTTCCACATGTCCAACAGAATCAAGTAAAACCAAAGCTTTGTGCCTCATCAGCAACACCTCTGCTCTGCACGAACGAACAAAAACAGCTCTGAATGATCCTGCGTGTTGCCATCTCTAGACCTTGACGAGGTAGTGGAAACAGAACAGTGTGCTGGCTGTCAAAGACATTTATAGGGACCCCAAGAAATATTAAAGTTTAAAGCACAAGATTTAGAATCCCCTCCCAAAAAAGCAACAAGAAAAGGATCATGCAACACACCCCAAAGAGAATAAAAAGGAAACCTACATATTTCCAGTACTGGCCATACAACCCACAAACTGAACATCTGATGCAGTGTTTAACAGCAGAGTACTCATAGGTGTCAGATGGGTGTAGGACTGCCAGTAATTATTCTTTTCATTATCCCTTCATCTGCACATTATTCTCACGGTTCAATTCAATTCAATGTATTTATATAGCACCATTTCATAACAAAGTTATCTCAGGAGCAGGTTGAGAACAACTTCCACACACACCAAGACCCAACGTTCCCACCATGAGCAGCACTAGGAGACAATGGCAAGAAAAAAACTCCCTTTTAACAGGTAGAAACCTCGAGGTTAATCCTTGAGTCTAGAAAATGTCAACACTAATAGTGAAAAATGCTCATTAGTTTCCCAGAACCCAAAGTGACATGATGACAGAGACAAGCACCACAGCAGAAAACCAGCAAACACAATTAATAAAAATTCCGGGCAACGACTCTTCTTCTTTTGACTAATCCATTAATCAACTAATCATTGCAGCTCAACATGGGTGCATCCTACATGATATTGGTAGATTGTGTCCCTCAATATACCTCTGCCATGTGTCAAGAAGTGTCTGAGTCTGTCCTCTCATTTGAATGAGCACAAGCTGGGTGTCTACGGAGACATTCGTGGAGATTTGCCAGTCTTTCCCCATGCTCAAAAGTATGCACCACGAGCTGTGTAACACACATAACGTGGCATCAAATACATGCTACCCCATCCCCAGTGCTGAAAGATAAGCTGGCAGTGTGGGAGTCGCAGCAGGAGCGAGCGCCAATCCAAAGCCATGCACGTCCAGAACATGCAGCACGAACCGAGAGTAACGTTAAGCTGAATTTCCCCCCTGTAATGAAGCCACCATGGCACCGCGGGCTAGACGCTGCAGAGCTCATTCACTGCGCTACTGATAGGCTCGCTGTCTGGGACACATTAGAGCTACATGGTCGGTGGTAGTTTTCCTCCAGCTCCTCACTCCCATCCCGTTATCGCCCACTAGTCGAATATTCTTTCACATTGAAGACAACTCTGGGCTTCTTACCTCATAGCGAAAGTGTTATCAGGTCAGATATATCACCAACTCCTTCACTTATCAACGACGGGTGACTTGACAAAAGTTCACCGCTCGCTCGGTTCGAGGCTACAAGGCGACCAGATGACACGCGACGAGCGGCTTCACAGTTTGCAAGCTGTCCGGTAAAAGTACCAAAAACAAAAGAAAAGAAAAAAATGGTGATTTCAAAAACAAACGGTCTAATCCTACATGATCCAGAGCGTCGCGGCTCTACTGGTGGCGACGAGTCACGGAAGAAAGTAGAAATGGTAATGTTTCTCGGCTGGTTCTGAAGCACCCAGGCCAGTGGCGCTGTGTGCGGCTCGAGTAGCGTTGAGCTGCCGCTGCCTGCTGGCTGCAACGCGTGCTGCATTCAGGCCGCACTAGGAGCGCTGAAAACAACCGCTGTCCACCTTACTAACGCTAAATCTTTTATCAAAGACAAAAACGCGTTACAAGTTGGCTGGTTTAGCTAGTGAGATGCTTTTAGTACCAAAACATGAGTCTCAGTGAATTATACAGGCTACTTTCAACTCAACTTTATTTCAGACACATGGATTTATATGAGTATAAAAATAATAAAATACCATAGATCCAAGAGATAAGCATTGCAGTGATTAAAACACATACAGACATTTGTTCCCATGTTTCTACTCATAACAAAGTTAACAAAATGACTGAATTGCAAGATAAATGATGTAGGCAGCATGATGTCGCTATTAGTAGATGGAGTTTACCAAACAGCCCCACACAGCTAAAGAAACTTAATAGATGTTACTGTTTTATTTCAGTGTAGCCTATAGGTGATAATAACACATATGGTCCCGGGTTGTGGGGTCAGCTTCTTGTGTCCGTCACCTAAAACTCACATATATTTCTTGGATTATATAAGAAACTATTTTGCTGCGTCTTGCATGTGCGCTGCATTTTGTAGTCTTTGATTTCCTACGGTACTTGAAGGCATCAATTGACGCAACTTGTGGCACGTAGCACGTACAGGTTGCCCCTGACAACTGAGTTGGCTCTCTGGCTGCGTGTTTCTGTCTGTGATGTTGAGCTGGGACCAAAGCAGACTGCAAATATTACAGAATAAGCACATTGAATTGGCTGAGCGTGTTTCATTTTAAAATAACCACAATAATCCTAGAGTGCATTTCAAATCATGCTACATAAATTAAACAGCTAAACATAGCAAGTCTTGAATAAGGTCACTATAGTCTCTCACACAGATTCTGGGAGTTTACAGGGTTTAAATGTCAGCTGTCAGCATGGTTCATGAGGAAAGGTTAAGAATATGGCTTCTGCTCATCAATATTTCATGTTTTCTCCATCTCAATAATGATGATCTACAAGGACAGCGGCATCCACATAACCACATATCAGAAGATAGTTAAATAAGCTAATACCAATTATTAAAATGAATGTGCATGACATACACCAAGTTGTTCATTTCCTCACTGAAAAAGTCAAATTGCTTTCACTTCATCCACAATAACACATTTATTTTACATATTTTTTGAATTAAGGAATTAAGGGAAAATGCAAAAGAAAATGTTACTTGGCAGAACTCATGTCCTCACTGTCTGCATCCTGTCTAATTTTATTGTGACATCCAACACACTGAACCAGTAAATTTCATTAGCTCTCACTGTCCTGCTACACTCACTATAAATCGCTCAGGAAAAAAGAACTTCAGCCTGATGTTGTTGTGAACCTCCCAGTTCAATCTTCTGAGTTCATCCAATGTCCTCATCTATCCATAAAAATACCTGAACTTTGTCTGCCATCTAGTGTACAACCCACAAAATACCACTTAAATCCTCTTCCCAAAGCACTAAGAGCGCTAAAAAGTAACTACAACATATTTATGTACAATTTTGAGGCTTTATTTGAGCATTTCCATTTTCTGATATTTTAGGTTTCACCACATGACAGGGGTGTTATACATTTTACTACATGAAATGTAAATGACAGTAGTCAATGTAGATAGTTATGTTGCAGATTGAGATCTTACATACAAAACATTTGATCTATTTATGAAACGTTGTTACAGATTATTAAAATATTTCAAAAACTAGAGTACAACATTTCCCACACCACACAGAACAGGAACACTACCGGTCCTGAGACAAAGGGTCATTTCAAAACAAAGTCTTAATTGCTATATATATAACTTTGCTGATTGGTAATTAATTAAACACACGTTTTTTATTGATTATTAACCATTAAGCTACGTAATAGTACAGACCTCACTATTTATGCTTAACATGCTTTTGTTTCAAAACGATAACCCGGAAGTGGTTTCGGCAATACGTTCTCTTCCTCCTGATTGGTTGTGTTCACGCTGCTGCTGATGTGGTTTTCCAAAGTTAGCAAACTTGGTTAGCCGATTCAGACAGATTATTTGGTATAATAGTAACTCTGCTTTGTTATAATAATGCCTTACTATCAGACATGGGAGGAGTTCGCCCGTGCAGCAGAGAAACTGTATCTTACAGATCCCATGAAGGTGAAAATCCATTATTTAATACGTAGGTTAGCATGCTAGCTGGGTAGCTTGTTAGCTGGGTAGCTCGTTAGCGACGCGAATGTGACAACTGCTGGTCTGATTTTTCTTTTTTCTTTCTTTAAATTCACTAGTTGTGGTTGTGTTTGCAGGTCAGAGTGGTTCTGAAATACAGACACTGCGACGGCAACCTTTGCATTAAAGTCACCGATAATTCCGTGGTAAGTGAAATAATGTTTCAATTGGATTGCCAGTGTTGATTAAAATTATTTGTGAACATGTTTACATCGGATACCACTATATTCTTTGGTTGATGAACGAGGATCCGGTTTATTTGCTCTTTGGACCCATTATTTTGTGTGTAACTGTCTTAAATTTGCCTGGGATATAGTGTGAGGTATCCAGATTATAGTGACGTGTAATAAGAACTGTGATCATTAGTTGTGTTCATTGTTGATTAATCTACTAATTGTATCAGCACAACTCCCCACAATGCACCAGTGCATTCATGTGTGGCTAACGTCCCAGCTGAAAAGATTACCAATCTGTTTGATAGTTAAACAGGTTTTGACTGGATAATAGATGTAAAGTGAGGTCACTAAGATTCATCCTCATGGGGACATGAAAGTCTGAACGCCTGACAGAACAAGAAGTGTTTGTCTAAATAATTACAGCACTGTATTAATCAATAGTTATACACAGTGGATGGTTAGAATCATGACATGTATAGAATACTTTTTTTTTCTTTCATAGACATTTTGATGTGGCTTAGTAGGAAAAGCAGTGTAACTATCTACTATAACATTACTGACGGCTTTGATCCATTTCACTTTCAGTTGGCCACACACAGGCCAGCAGTGGCCTGGTCCTGGAACGCTTGCATGCTGATATTAATACATTACATTACATTTAGGCATTTAGCAGACACTTTTATCCAAAGCGACTTACAAGTGAGGAGGCGATTGGGGGTCGAACCCATGACCTTCTGGAAGATAGGCACACAGCTGTACCTCAATACAATTGACTGCTCATTCACTAATTGTAATGTATGGCTTCACTTTCCAAAATGGCTGCTTAAAAGGGGGAGAACAGGTGAAGCTAAAGACATTATTGTCAGTTTAATGTAGTAGTAGCTATCCATGTCCTCATGTAGTCTTTTGTCCATCCCACAGTGTTTACAATACAAGACAGACCAGGCCCAGGACGTGAAGAAGATTGAAAAGCTCCACGGAAAACTGATGAGACTCATGGTGTCCAAGGAGACGCACATTGGTTCAATGGAGACAGACTAAAACGCTCTAGACGCGCTAGCCTTCTAGAGAACCTTGACTGAGTGCAGTGGACACAATGGTTGTTGAGAGCACAGTACCATCCGAGTATGATGTGGAGTCTGAGAGATGGGCGGTAGTAAAGAGGGAATGTGGTGAGATTTATCCAGCAGCCTGCATTCATTTAATACTGTCAGAGATGTGATATATATACTGTACATATTTTATTCTCAGGATTTCATAAAAAATCCCATTATCCAGCTTTTTTTGGTCAGACATTTTCATCACATCCCTAATGGTATTAACATAAAGTAAGGTCAGTGTAGGCTACTGGGAAATTTTAGGAAATGTCCAAATGATGAGAGGGGTTTGGGGGAATGTGGGACAAAATGTACAGACAGTACAAATTCTCTGCTGCTGTGTTAGCAGCTTTGGCACATTGGTTTCTTTAGAGGAGCTCGAGTTTATTTTCAGTAAAGGGGACGAAATGGACAGGCAATGAAGACTTGCATGTCTTTTCTATTTACATCTATGTTGGATTCAGTTTCAGCGCAGTGATTAGTTTCCTTTTTTTGTCCTTATGGACTTGTGCCACATGAATGAAGCAGGACCTTCTGATTTCGTAATGACGGCGTAGAGAAAATCTCACACCTGAGAATAACTGCGTTACATGTTCAATAAATGTTTGTTTCCCCAAGTACCGTCAGTATCTTCTGTATTCTTCTTGTGTTGGTGTTGTATGCAATGTGTGAAGAACCATTAATGACTGCATGGATAAGCTCAATAGGATGTGGCATGTTGGGTTAAATCTGAAATACCAGAGCTGAGCAGCAGGATTATAACTTCGCAGAAAAATTCCAGTGTTTAATAAAAAAGAGGTCTTACAAATGTTGCTCTCTGTGGTGCAGTTAGAAGAAATAGCTAATGTTTGTCTTACTTCATGCTGTATTTTGGGTGGTGAGTATCGCTTTTAAACTGCAGTTTGGCATGCATGTCCCATCAGGCACTGGTGTTTCCACACCATTCATAACACTTAATCCTGGCAAGTTTTGTAGTGATGGTAATTGCAATTCCCTTCAGGGACACGAATCTTTCGATTCAGTTCACTTAAAAGATTCGTTCACCGGTTCGCGAAGAACTTATGGTGATTTGGACGTCCGTGAACGAATAGGCTTTGTTGTTTGTACTTAATTCGTTCAGTGAGTCTTCACTGCGGCCCAGGGTGGGGGAGGGGGCGCGAAAATAAAAACGGACCAAACCATTAGAGGAAGGGGTGACCAAAAGTGTTCAATGTATAAGCATGGGCCTAAGGAGGGAAGTAACCAGGGACAACACTGCAACATGTAAAATATTTACCTAAAATAAAACAGGATATATGTCTTGCTTCTACACAGCCTTTACACGACTCTCCCACTTATGTAACGGACTGCACTCGGCAGGTAATGGACTGACTGATGTCGACAACGTAAACAAACATGGATGCGCCCTCACCCCGATAATGAACTTGCGACAACTTTTATGTTCTTAAAAAGGTTATTTTCTAAAGACTTATATATATACTTATATTGAAACAAGAATCGGAATGCATAACGTATCTCTCACTATATTTTATTTCTACTCAGCTAGCCTACATAAAAGTCGGAAACAGTTCTGAACCGTTTCCACCAGTTCTTTAGGTTCTTCGTTCGCCTTTTGGCGGAAGGAAGCGACTCAAACGAACGAATCATTTTGCGGGAGGAATCAGTTCATTTCGTTCACTTCAAAGATACGTTCAAATAGAACGAATCGTTCGCGAACGACCCATCATTGCCTTGAATAACCATTCGGCTGCTGTAGTTCATCCAGCTAAACATGAAAGAGAAGTTTAATGTGTTTAACTTTAAGAAGAGTGAATGAGACTAGTGGGGAGGAATAAAGGAAACTGTTAGGAATCCAACGGGACCATCGAAGCAGCGCCGGTGTGTCGGTTTAACTGGTGTTGAATTAACTGGTGATATTCCTATGCGTGAGGCTCTGGTAGGTGACTGGGTCGATGCCTGTTCAAAACACTGCAAACGTTTTAAAAGTTTACTAAATGTCCATGTTGTCCGTCTTGTTTTTGTACTTCATATCGT
>JAVQJL010015513.1:0-20691 GCA_036024295.1 Nannoperca obscura
TGTCTTGACTCTATTTTCTATTCATTTCACAACGTATGGTGGTGAATAAGTGTGACTTTTCATGGAAAACACAAAATTGTTTGGGTGACCCCAAACTTTTGAACGGTAGTGTAAATCCAAAACTAATCTTAATTTAGATAGTGTTAAAGTGAACACCAAACAAAACAATAAAGAAAACAGGATTATTTTCTTATTTCACTAAAATGAAAATTTTAAGTCCTCACAACATAAATTCATACACATTTATATACATATATGCAATATGATCACAAACTCACCTGGGCTGGCAACTGCCTGCTCTGATTTCTTTTCTAAAAGTGAATAAACAAGAGAGAAAGAATATAACATTTGAGGCAAAAAAAAAAATCAATAAAAAAAAATTGAACAGCGTTAATTCAAATTAATGGAGATAAACCTGGCTGTCAATGAGCATATGGCCAAAGGTCTGTAAAGAGGACAATGTGACATAACTATCACAGCTCTGATCAATGTTCAGGTCAGCGGGGACACAAAGAGTGTGACATGACCAAGTATGAGCAGTGAAAGTTCACTCAAGATAAGAACACTAATAACCCTAATATTAGATGCATTAATAGATAAGTCAAGGTCCAGGGGTCGTATTCATAAAGCTTCCTAGTACTTCTAGTGCTATAGTGATGAAAAGTCTTAGAATAATTACGTTCTCTAAGAATTTCCCCTTACAGTTATGACTAGATCCTGGTAAAGATTAAAGGTATTCATAAAGCATATTAGCCCTTAACAGAGCTCCTGTGGTGAAATCTTTGTTAAAATAGAAGTTGGTCTCGACCTGCTTTATACGAATAAGTGCCCTGAGATAACTTTGTTGTGATATGGCGCTATATAAATAAAATTGAATTGAATTAAAACTGTTAGGAGTATGGTAGAGGACTTTTAAAAGGCTTAAGAGTTTCTTAAGCTGAGGAGAAAATGACGAATAGGAAAACAAATAGGTAGAAGAAATATTAATAAAAACATTTGACTAATTTACGAGGTCTTAGAATGTTTGTGAATACGACCCCAGGACTGTGAATGGACAGTTTGCCTCAGTGACATGATGTGTGGGCAGCCTTACATGGTTGACTATCAACCCGGTCATGTTACATTATCAGTTCCATGAATATAGGCTAGTTCAGAGATCAAAGACTAATCAGTTAAATTCACTGTAGTGACACCAGCAAATGCCTTCCCTCTTAAAGGGAAGAGGGAAATACCTCGGACTATGAGAACATTTTATTGCCCTCGGTAAGAACGTCTCTTTATACTCTTTGTACAAGTCACCTTGGAAACAGCTGATGATGATACATTATGAGAAAGAAAAATCTAAAGGAAAAGGACATTTTAACATCTACAATTTCATAATAAGTGGGCAAACTCCAGCTGAGGGAGATTGTGTGACGCTACAGAAAGCTCCAAAACAGCGACTAAAGGACCCCGTGGTGAGATCTTGTATTGTGGTGCCACAGGCTCCTGCTCATACCCTGGCAGTGTCCATCGTGGGCCACCTGGATCTTCAAGCCGGTCAGGCAAGCATCTCTGTGGAGCTCACAGTGATTCCTGTAGGTTTTACCATTGCTGCCACACACTGACCTCTTGTGGGGCTTGCAGCTCTGAAAAGAGAGAGAGAGAGAATGACAATGAATTGACAACTAGGGGCAAATCTCTCTCTTTATTTTCTTACATTCATCCTCCTTTCTTGTGCCGAAGTAACGTCACTTGGTCTGTGCAAAGCCACACACCCAACACTCACCTCTATGCACAGACAGCTGGGCTCCCCCTTCTCGCTAACAGCACACTCCCTGCCGGCTCCACAGAACACATTGGCACACACTTTGCTTTTGCTCTGCAGCTCCTGAAAGAAAGGAAACACTTTGTTGGAACTTCTTAGATACTATTGGTTTTCTACAGGTTTCACACATAGGACGGCGCTGTTGCCCTATTACAGTAAGATGCTCATTTCAAAGCACTGTGGAGGTGTTAACCACAAAACACATACCAAACACTAAGGGATCCAAATTACAAGTGAGATAATACCACATAAACCCATGTTATGAATGACATTTGTTCTATTTGTTAGACAGCAACGACTTAACAACTTAACAGATTTAAAAGACGTTTTGTGAAAAGTTGGGCCAAGGGCACAGGATGTGATATAACATATTTGAATAAACCCAAATACAACTGTAAGTGTGGCCTAACTGACACTGCTTCGCACACCGTTTCATTTCAGCCAAAATTAAACAGACACGTGGATATTATCAACTCTGTGCCATCCAGCAAAGTTTTATGGCATTTCCCCTCTAGGTGGCGCTGCCTTATCAACATGATTCATTCAAAACTGTAGACAAAACTGTAACTTTGCGGTCAAGACTGACTCCCTTGAAAAGTCCTAATATTCTGGGCATGATTATAGATATTATAAAAATTAAATCTACATATATATATATATATATGGCTGCAATCTCTCTGTCAGCACTATTAGCTATCACAAGGTGTATTGATTCAGATATGGATCAATATGCTGATTTTTAAATCAGTTGAAATAACCCATTTGTATTATAACGCTTCCTAGATGCTGCCTTATCCCTGTTCCTTAGCACATTCAGTATATGTTTTAGTCTCTGTACATTTCTTGAGGTCTCTGGTCACTTATGTTTGCCAGAACGGTTGCCATGTCAACGATGGCCAGACTCCGCTCAAGAACTGACAGCTGACCATAATGCACTTTGAAGTAATGAAGCTGATGTCTATTTTTGTGTGTGTGTCTGTAGATTAAAAATGGCTGTGCCGCAGATTAAAACAGCTGCGATGTAAACAACAGTATCGTGTGTGTGTGTATGTGTGTGTGTGTGTGTGTGTGTGTGTGTGTATGTGTGTGTGAGAATGCAATGAGAACAAAGAATGAAGGCACAATGAGACCTTACCAGCCTACAACCACTCTGTCTGCTCAAAGATTCCCCTTCCTAAAATTCTTATGTTTCTAGTCTTTCTGTGTCAGTTAAAAGTTTCTCTTCTAGTACATTTTTTGTCCGTCTCATGTTCTCTTCCATGCCATTGTTTCTTTATCTTTCGTCTGTTTGTTGTACAAGCCTGCCGGTGGACTTGCCAAAAAATGAGTTCACTGGTGCAAAAAAATCCAACCAATCACAAGATGCCAAGCGGCGCTCCAGAGCAGCTTTATGACCCTCATTACCTCCTCTTTTCCCTATTTGTGTGTCTTTGTAGGCTGTATATGTGTGTATGTTTGTGTCTGTGTGTGTGGGGAGGGGGGTGTTTGTGTGTGTGTACAGGGTGTTTCCACATCTGGAGTCTGAGCTGTGTTTTCCTTTGGGCCCATTCCCATGCTCTGTGAAATCTTTTCTCCTCCCTCTTTTTCTAGACTCCCCTCCTCCTCCTTCAACCGCTGTTTCCTGTAAGAGCGAGACAGAAAGTAGGCCCCTTGTATATGAGTGCACGTGAGCTGGCTTTCAAGACTCTGTGTGTGTTTGTGAGTCCAGGTTCTGGTATGTGGGTTAAAGTAAAGCTGGATTCTTGTGACCAAACTCTCATACGCTCACTAATGATAGCAAATAACAAGATGGCTGCAGGGAGGAGGGGGCAGTCACATGCACGCACCACAGTTTTGCAGCTTTAACCCCAAAGTGATGAGATTGTGGGTTTTTGGTTCCTTTCTATGCACGATTTAAAGACACACACACCACACCACACACACACACACACACACACACTTGCACTCCAAAGTTGAGGTCATGGAAAATCTTCAAAGCAATCCCTGTGGCTTTGAGCATGTTGGACAATTCTGTTAGACACAGATGGGCTAGGAGCCTGTTGAAACCTGTTGAAACATCCAATGAGAACATGAATAATGCATAAACCCCTTAGATTAATCTGGTGTAAACTGTCCACGTCTCTCCGAGCAGAATCAGCAGAGGATCTCTGACATTTAACTAATGAATACAGAGGCACACAGCTGCTTTTTTCAGCCAATTCAAGTGGATTGTTGCTATGGTGAGAGCATTTACAGGCTCCTGTTGTGGTGAGATCACAGAAGTGTCAATCAAATGGAACCAAGCCTGATAATGAGATCTGCTGTGATCTCATTATGGGGCTTGGTACGTGTTGTTCAGATTTTATGATTGACACAGACTGTAGGAAACTATGGACAAAGCGACGGGGACACTGCCTCCTGTGGTCGTGAATTATGCCTGCATGTAGCCTTCATTGTTGCCATGAACAGGAGTGGGAAGACATTATCCATTACATGCACCATCATTGAGTATATTTACATGTACACTAGTATCCTGGTGTTGAGTCTTAACCTGGTTTTGATCATAATTCAGGATAAAGATGAATAGTCATTGATAAATAATTTAGAATGTCATTAAATGTTTTTGCAACATTCATGCGGACATGGCATACAGGGCTCAGAGAACGGTCACCACAGTATCCCAGTTTCTACAGTATTAGGTAGCATATTCAGGTTTCTCATATCTCAAAGATATGGGTTTATTCACATTACCAGGATCCTCCACAAATCCCACCATAACTGGGATACTAGAGCGCATGTAAACACAGTCATTAACTCATTAACCATCAGAGCAGACAACAATGTACAAATTCAACACATACAAAAACAAACACACCCACTGTGGGTGTCCTACTTAAATTACATCAATATTTCATTGCAGCCAACAAATACTGCCTTATTTCCTTCTCTCCCATTTAAAACCAATCACAGTAGCCGGAGCTCTGATAAGGGACTGGTGAATCACAGCAGATTAGGCAGAGGCCTTCATACAGAAAGCTGCCTCAAGCAAAAAAACTGATTTATATATATATACACACACACACACATTTCACAGCTCATTTTCCTCGACTTTTGCCACTTTTTCCTCAATTATTTTCAGTTTCAATCTTTTTGTCAATGGGTTAAAATTATTTAAAGGTTTTAGGGGATTAAAAAATTGAAGGGACATTTCTCAAAACCCTCAGTGCATAATTTCCTTCTTCCTATCTCTGAGTGGTGCCACTAGACTTTCAATTCAAGTCTAGTGCACTTTAATTTATCCTCTGCTGTAATTCTCTTTGTCTTGTCATCTTATTCCCAGTGCCATGACCTTTTACAGCTGCAAAGAGACATGCCAGTGAGCCGAGACCCGCTTCGCAGAGCTAGATGGAAGACATTGTCGGAAAATAAGTGAGCAGAGAGAGGAGAATAAAAGGAGGAAGCTGTGCAGAGTCTGACTATTAAGAAACAGGTAGATGGTGAAGATACAAGAGAGGCGGGGTTGAGGAGGCTCTGAAGTCAATTTCTCCCCTGTCACGTGTTGAATGGCTCCATGCTGAGGCAGACTGGAGTTAAAGGGCAATGTATTCTCTCTTCAGTTAAAAAAAAACTCCAAAAGCCTCTTTCATTTTCCACTGTCGATAAGGACGCAGCAGTGGAACCGCAGCAAGGCTAAATCTGCATCCACTAACAGATAAAAAACACATTAGAACATCTATCTCCATTGGTCCATACACACAACAGTATGAGTAATTGAGCTTATCTGTCTTTAACTGCCTGATTTGTGTTTTGTGCATATGTGTGTGTGTGTGTGTGTGTGTGTGTGTATCCCTGCGATGCTCCATTGATCTAGCAGGCCAATCAATGCTTCTCTCCTGTGGGTTTCACTTTACAGTCACTGTGAATCCATTCCCACAATGCACCCTGCCCCTCATTAGCATAGAAACATTGATTTACGAACTGTAAACACCCTGCCATGGGTATGCCCACAGTGACCAACAGTATGATGGTAGTTTCTTGAAAAAAAGTAATGTATTAAATACTTAATTTAACTTTTCCATTAATGGATTACACAACAATATGACTTTCTATAGCGATTAAGATCATTTAAATCAAACTTTGTTAATGCAATCCAATCCAATAACTTGTTTTCATATTGAGCTTTTCTTGAGGCCGTGTTAGAGAGGTGTTGATTTCTCAGTGTGGAGGTTGAGCTTTCCAGTGCTGTTGAATTATACTGCATTACAAAAAGGTGAAAGGTGGTTCAACTTGAGCTGCATCCGTTTCAACAATAACTGAATATGATAAGCTTCATAAAGATAAGTTGTTGCAGGGCTGTTTTATTGGATTTAGTGGATATTGCGTGATATATCCAGTAAGCTGGCACCTCAGTGTAAAAGATACAAACATTTGACAAAACATTTTCCACCTTCCCTGAAGGTACAGTAGGTCTGGTGGGTGTTCTTATGAATAAAATATTATGCTATTTGACTACTTGAAATATTAACACAGAATTGTCCCAGAAGGATAGGCTACAAGAAGATGGACACGTAATAATGTTTCTATTCATTCTGGTCACTAGTATACATGTCTAGTCTGGAAGAAAAAAGGCTCTGGATTTTATTCTCAGCATGGAAGCAGTTAATAGTGTTTTGATTCTATTCTACTAGAAACATACTGCTGAAATAATGAGAAAAAACAACAAAGGTACATGGTTACAAGGTCTGATAACTGCTCTTTGATTTGATTTTGATTTGACAGCTAACGCACCAAAACTCAGTTATTCATCAAAGAAATTATATTTCAGACCTCATTAGGGACTTATGACAATGATGCTGATATGAACAGATGAGGCAGTCAAGTCAAGGCACGCATTAAAGCTTCCAGCTGTGTTCTTAAGGCATCAATCTGTCTCCATTTAGATACTTTTTAGCAGCCGTTTATAATGAGCAAAAACTTTGTGCTTTAAACAGAATTATAATATAGAAGATTTTATTGCATATGGGGATATTATGTAAATATAAAGGCATGAGAGGAATAGTTTGACATTTTTGGAGATACGCTTATTCACTTTCTAACTGAGAGTAAAGAGAAGATCAATACCACTCTCATATAGTAAATATGAAGCTACAGCTAGCAGCAGGATAGCTTAGCTTAGCATAATGACTGGAAAAAGGGGAAACTGGCACGTAAACTTGTTTTTACACTTTAGAGGTGCTGATTTTGCCGATTTATTCAAGTCTTTATGCTAAGCTAAGCTAACCTGCTGCTAGCTGTAGCTTCATATTTAGCCTATAGAGAAGATTGTGGTGTCAATGTTCTCATCTAACACTCAGCAAGAAAGGGAACAAGCATGCTTTCTTTAGGTTTTGTACAGTTTATACAAGTATTTTGATTTTGAATGAGTTTGAATATGTTTCAGTGTATGTAAACTTCATGCAACTGCAAGCAGAACACTATTATTCTTGGTTTCTTTCCTGAAATGACTCCATTCCCTACATCATGTACTTTACTACAGCAACAGGGAGTCTCAGACTGACAGATGGACTGACAAATGCGCTCACAGCAAGGAAGCCCTCGCAACCTCAAAATGCAAACCAGTGTTACAAGCATGTTTTAAATCACAAGGAAGTGAAATAATGGAGGGAGAAAAAGATGTGAAAATGAGGCATGTAGACAAAATCAGGCGGTAGGGGGAACATTCCTGAGCTATGTTGTGCCTCAGCTGGGGTCTGACAGAGTTCGTCTTGAGCCAAAATCTCCTCAGTATTTAGGTCAAAGAGGTGCCCCTGCTCTCCCCCTCTACAGCATTTCCCGTTTTCCCCTTGTATTGTCTTTCCAGCTCTAGGTTGTCCAGCCCTCGCCAGCCTCATGAGATGTGGACGCACGCCAGGAGCGAAAAGGACAGTGAGGGCTCAAACTGAACAGCTCGTCTCCTTCTGCCCATAAAGACCTCCCTCTCACTTCTCCTTCCCTCTAACCAGGCCTTACCAGAAGACAAGTGGAGCACAGCCAAGGAAGAATGAGAAACACTCTTTCCCCACACACTGTACGCTAACTATGAACCAGTTTCCTCCTTTAAGGAATGTATTTCACAGGGGAAAAACATAGCACACTATCATTGGCTGCGGTTTTCTCTAGCATTTGCCCTCAATAATTAAAGTTGCTCCTTCTCAAATCTCTGGCCTTTTCTTGCTTCTGAATCACTTCAACTGTATCTTCTTACATATCAAATCAGGTTCAGTCTAATTTCTTCTGTGCTTTAACACGTCTTGAGATTAGACATACAGTAACCACCACTAACAAAGTATTTGTTAGTATTTCAAGGATTTTTATGAGAATGAGTTGATAGTGGAACTGACAGGATGTGTCCTTGGAATAATAAGGCCAAAGTAAGACTTATTATAAAGATAAGTAAGAGTGTGTTATAAAGATATGAGCTATTTGTAAGGGCTCTACGGGTGGTCTCAAACACTCTCTAGGGGACCCAGGTCTGAGATTAAACCTGTAGAAACAAAGGGACCCTTGGTAACGACCAGTTTACACCGACCTGTTCTCCTCGCTGCTTCTTATTCAGCGCGAAAGGAATGCACCAACAGACAGGATGATGTCACCCCAGTCTGCAGCCTCTTATTTTACACCCACCAGCCCCCGTCGTTCAAGAGCTGAAATGAACAACTACACCCTGATAGAAACAAGAAGAAACAAAAGCAGGAAAGATAGACAGAAAGAGAAAGAAAGAAAGAAAGAAAGGAAGGAAGGAAGGAGGGAAGAGAGAAAACACAGAGAAAGTAAGAGAGAGAGAGAGAGAGAGAGAGAGAGAAGCTAAAGAAAAGCAGGAAATAAGTCATAAGTCTGGGGCAGAGCCACATCTGCTAGCAGTTAACGTCACCAGAGAACATAAAATGCTGTGAACACACCCTTGGCCTACCCCTCCCATGTGAACCCTGTTGACAAAAGCGTCCCCTGACCCCATGCCAGTCGCCTACAGAACTATCCCACCTTTATCCACCCAGTCCTCTACTCTACATTCCTCCCTTGTCATCATTGTCTGTGTAAAGTACAGATTCTGTCATCTCTCACAATGTCTGTCTTTCTCTTGTTCGTGATCCAATCATTTCACCTAATTTCCCCCCAAATCCTTTGCTCTCTTTTTGTCTCCATCCATGTTGCCACCTTAATGTTCCCTCTCTCCCACCCCTGCTCTGTTCTGGGCATTTTTCCACTGCCAGGAAAGAAGGGAGAGAGGAAGGGAGGGGTGGGGCTCATGCTAGGCTCAGGCCAGGGGAATGAGTAGATTCCCTGCCCTCCTCTGTGCTCCCTCTTTGAGGCCAGTATCGGGGCTAACGGCTGGAACACGTTTGTAGAAGGAAAAAGAATTTTCAGACTGCAGGATGTGTTTGCGCAGTTTGTGCAGCCATTTCAAACCTGCTCAGAAGTGACAGCCTTTATCATGTCAAACGGTCAGTGACACATCCATACAATTTTAACCTGGGACACGGACCACGTCTCTTATCTTATTTCCCCCATATTTCATAGAAAATTTGATTTCTCAAACTTTGACAAAAGAACACAAGAGAGATAGAGCTCAAATGAATAGTCAATGAGGTTCCAGCTTCTCAAGCATGCAGCTTTGTTGCTTTCCTTGTCATCTATTACAGTTAACTGAATGAATTTGGGTTTTGGGCTGCTGGTCAGAAAAAACAAGATTCATCAATAATGAAAGTACCTGTGTGTTGCAACCCTAAATTCAGTGTCTATTGATCCACTGTTGATCATCCCCCTACTTTGTATTTGGGCCTATTTATACATTTATATACACTTTCTCATTCTTAAATACAGTTAAGCAACAATATAATACTTAATACTATAATACTCCTATAATTACATCAGAGCCAGCTCCATTCACTAAATAATACAGTTTGGTGGTGTTTACCTTGTTTTTGCTGAAATGTCATTAAGGAAATTTACTCAAGTGCTTAGTATAAATTTGAAGTAATTAATTTGAATATTTCCATTTCATGCTACTTTAGACTTTTAATCCCCTACATTTGTTTGACAGCTGGAGTAACTGGTTACTTCACAGATTAAGATTATCAATACGTGACAGAGTTTAGCTTTTTAGCTTTAGCATACAGTAGCTTTCAAAATATGATGCATGGTTGTTGACTAACTGCTCTATAAAAGAGAAACTGAAAATGTTACCCAACATCATTAAATCTCTCACAAACTGAAACAGTATAGCTGTAGTTCTTTTGTTGCTATAAAAATGTGTTCTGTAGACTACATTGGTGGTTGGGTAATACAGCACAGTGACACAACTGCATTACAGCACACATCTCAGATCACACGCATTACAAGAAAATTAAATGTGTTACATAAACCACTTGACAGATGTGTAAATGAGCCACTCTAAATGTAGTCGTTGTCGAGGATTTCTGGTTAACGGTGCAAGAATTTAACTATTCCAATTGGAGAGAACAGTGCCAGCCAGTTAATCATACATCCCACAGTGACCCCCTTTTTTTCATCAAGCAAACGGAATTTCAGATGCAGAGCCTTATTTCAAGGTGCGTCCTCTTCACAGGCCGCTGGATACGGGAGGATCTCTGGCAGATGTAAATGGGTTGTATGAGGTTGTTGTTTTTGTTTTTTTTTGACAATTGAGCTTTTCGGAAAACTCGCACTGAGGTAAAACTGTGTGTCCTTGGAATTCAAAACAATGCTTTAACACGTCACGCTAATGGTGTTGATTTATTGCCTTTGACTGTGAGCTCAAAAGAGGAAAACAATAGGAAATTGTTGCCCTTTAGAACCTGCATTCACTGAGTCCTCTTCTCCCGAGTGAACTGATTTACGCCTTGCCACTTATATGTTTAACTTTTAGTATGCATGAGTAAGTTTGTATGTTACATATTCATTATCTCTTACTCACAAACCCTGTGAGTAGACTTCAGTCTTTTGTGC
Organism: Nannoperca obscura; assembly: GCA_036024295.1. Lineage (NCBI taxonomy): Eukaryota > Metazoa > Chordata > Actinopteri > Centrarchiformes > Percichthyidae > Nannoperca > Nannoperca obscura. Next base: position 10,772 of record JAVQJL010015513.1, read on the forward strand.
GTGCGTGCGTGCGTGTGTGCGTGTGTGTGTGTGTGTGTGTGTGTGCGCGCGTGCGTGTGTTAATTCATGTGGTGCCTTTGAGTGCAGAATGCCGGTAATGATAAGACAACAGTACAGCTGCTAAGCTAAATGAGGACTCCTTTTAAGCCAAGCCAAGAGTGAAGAGAACACACTGCAGGGACATGAAACACAGTTCACCCCCCCACCCCCTTCTGTCGCTCTACCCCCTTCACTACACTTACCTCACCCCCAATCTCCTCTGCTATAATTGCACGACTGTGGCTCCATCTCCTTTCTGTTTTACATCACTCTGTCTCACCGCCCTCCACCCTCCCTGCGCAGGATCCATGACTGGATGTTGGGCCACAGTAATTAGAGCAGGCTGATACAGACAGAGGACACAGCGTCCCCTCATGCTCATGTTTCCGCCACCTGGGCAGATATTTTTAGCCCACCTTGAATGAGAGAGAACAGGCATCCACATGGCAACATGGCGGGGTTCCTGAGAGTCCGAGGCTCAGTCGGAGTCTGGTACAGATCCAGGGCCTCAACGAGGGAACCAGCTTCTTCTTCTTCCTCCTCTCAACTCTGGGAGGACAGCTTGTCTGGTTGCGTCGTTGGGCTGACCCCCCTTTGACGTCTGAATTTTTCAAGATCCAGAGCCGGTGCAGATAACTAAATTAACCACTGTGTCGTTCCCCCCGTCACCGCGGATGATGCAGGATAATACAATAACACCGCATGCCATAAAAACAGAAATATCAACACTCCTCTCCTCTGTTTATATGCGAGTGTGTGTGCGCACATGTCCCCCGAGGCTGCAAACTCTTATGGCTTTCACTATGCCTGCATCTCGACCTCCTTTGCATACCAAGCTCCTGGTGTGTTTGAGTAAGACTTCAGCATTTTATTCACAAGATGCATATCTGGTTTCCAGCCCGCACAGAGTCCCGACCCAGGCCGCCCCGCCACACTACATCTCTGAGCTGCTCGTCTTCAAACACTGCAATTTCTCACCTCAGGGAGCACACGGGTTTTCTGCTTCATAATAAAGCAGATAGTGTCCAGATTTGAATCCCCATGCACTCGTGCCAGAAAATAAACACATCAATTCACACACGAAGAATCCTGTTTTTTCAGCAGTGTATACAATACATCTCACACACATCCCCTCACCCAAACATAACCTAAATACACACCCTGTAGGCTCATCAGATCCACTCGTGTGATAGCTTTGCCGCAACTTGTTGACCTCCTTCAGACAGCACACTGGAATGCCAGTTCGGGCCCTTCCCACAGCCAGTCAACAGGCCATATATTATCAGGGTAATTGCCTTCGGAGAATAGATGCCTTTCTAATGCCTACCCATTAACTCCGTGGGTACGCTGAACACACTCTGCTGTGTGCTCTGTCTTCACCATGCCATATACCTCACAGATCATGGCCGTAAATCCAATAAAGGCGCACACAATGGCACATTTTCCAAGGTGGGGCAGCACAGCGGAAGGTCGGCGGGGAGGGCCTACATGTCAGGCTATGAGTGGTTTTGAGACACTAATGCCCATCTGCGAGAAGCTATTACGATAGACAAGGCTGCAGACGATTAGTTTATCTTTGTGCTTCGCGCTTGGCGTAGCTGCCAGTGTTTGAAAAATCTATCCTCTAATTAGGCTACAGCTATTCCGCTGTTTATACCCTCAGCCTGCAACTGTTGTGCAGGTCAACAGAGGAGTCAACACAAAGCCAGGTGTTCAACAGCTGTGTCCGGTGAGGGTGAGGCCATCGGCCACCATCTGGCGTGTATGTGCGAGCGTTCTTAAAGGAATAGTTTGACATTTTTGGGAAACACCCTCCCTCTCACGGACAGTTAGATGAGAAGATTGTGGTGCAGTCGGGCCAGCTAATCTAACGGCACGTTATCTCTGTGTTTACTCAAGAGGCTGGACTACTTAGCGCCGCGGCGCGAGACCCATAAGGTGAGTATTCTCACAACCCTTGAGCACACTCACCACCCCTGAGTAAACTGACAAGCACACATGCTCTCCGGCTGACCACCCAAACGAGGTGTTTGTGTGCCATCAGGGCAGCTGCCGGTCGGCGGAGCGTTTTCACCGAAGCATCCCACAATAATGATGATGAGGGCCGTCAAACTCCAAGGCCAGCAGAGGTTGTGAGATGCACACAAACACCCAGCCCTCCCTTCTTTTCTTTTCACAGCTGTCTGTCACTTTGGCAGCTTTTGCTGTGCTGTTAAGTTCACAACTCCACAAAAAAAAGAGAAAAGAATCTGAGACAAGGAGGAGTATTTCTGTCTGTGTGTGGTCCAGCAGAAAGCAAAATGTGAGCGTTTGCTTCAGGTTGGAGGGGGGAAAAAACCCACACAGAAATGCCAATCTGGGTAGCATAATCATTTTTGGAAATAAGAATGCTGTCCCTGTGGAAAGAAGCTGTCCCAGAGGCAATTTACTTCAACTGTGAGCCTGATTGTCTCCACAATGGAGCTCGTAATTGCGCAGAGTGCCAACAATAATGGCATAATTGGTTCTCCTTAAGAAGATAAATACTGTAACGAGCCATAGGCTCAGCACAACCCGGCTGTGTGAATGTCTCATTCCCAGCACAGCCCCGTGTAGTGTCGGGATAGCAGACTGACTCTGACCCTTTTCCAGATGTTTTCTAGACTCGCCTTTTGCGAACAAAGCTGCCGCGTTCACGTCGCTCCAGACGCGCGGGTTTACAAAGCGTTCAGTACAGATGTGCGGCGGCGTTTTGCCAACCCACCTTGTTGAAACCCCCCCCGCAAAGGCAATCGTTTTAGTTTCAGAGTGAGGAATAAAGCCAAACTTACCTCCGCGCCGCACACAGCCGCGGCCAGCAGAAGGAGCGCGGCGACACGTCTCCACATCTAGAAAATGAAAGATAATCATTAAAAAGAGGGAAAAGTCACGTTGGGCGAAGAGAGAAAGATGAGAAGAGTTTAACAGCAGTCCCTAAGCAGCTGGGGGGGGGGGGGGGGACTTGAGGGAAAACGCTAATTTCAGTTTTACCATTTTGTTAAAAGCGGCACCGGTCGGGGGATCTGCTCGGAGGAGGGGAGCTGGTCTGGATGTTTGTCAGGACGCAGGCGAGCAGGAGGTCCGTGAATTCAAGAAACCCGAGGAGCGCTGAGGAATTCGTGCCACTCCGTCGGTCTCTCCTCCTCCTCCTCCTCCTCCTCTCACCGCCGGGACCAATGAAAATGTCTGGAGTCCTCCTTTACTGGAGAGTAGAGGAGGGGGAGGACACGAGGGAAGCCAGTGTGTAGCTATTGTGTGCAGTTATACATGCTGCTAAATGTTTTATTTAATTGCTGCTGAACCGGATTTTATAGAAGATCATTTTAAATAATTGTGCATGCTTCCAGTAGTCAGTTGTCTGCCGGATGATCAAATCATCAGGCATTTGTTTTAAACGTTTGTTTTCTAGTTAATTTCCCCTTATAGTGAAGTTGGTTTCTGCCATTAGTTAAAGCTGTGTTAGTTGATATTTGGCCACTAGGGGGCAGACTATCTCCAAACCAAGCTTGCAGATGCACACCCTTAAATAAAGTTAATGTTAAGTAAAAATATGTCAATATTCTACAGCCAGCTGGCAAGTCCAACCTTCACTCTCCTTTTAGGTCTTGAGAAAAATAACTCAAGTTAACTATATAATATAAATTATTATATAAACAGCTCTCTTCACTTTGTCAGCTGTACTAGAAAGATAGTGTGCAATGGGTTAATCTGGTCATTTGTATTTGCTGGAAATGGCTACCTGCTGCTGGAAATGGGGTTAATGAGAGACTCATGTGGTAAACATGTGGGTCATAAAAGTAAAAGAGCTAAAACAAACAAACAAACACAACAAAGGCCATAGTCACATTAGATCGACTACATGAAAAATGCGTCCTCTTCTTTTGCATTATTTTATTTTTAACAGACATTTTGAAATTGTGTCAAAATCCTTATCAAGCTTGTAAATATCTTGTTAATCCATGTTTATTTAAACAAAGTGACCGTTTTTTGATAATTTATAGTAAAGAGTTCCAGTAGAAACTGGCATCAACTGAAAATTTTAGTCAACCAGCCTAAATTATATCGTTGGAAATTACTCTGTTTTTTCAAATAGTAATTTCAAACAAATGTGGAACATGAAGAGATCAAGAAACATACCTCAATTTTTACTATAATATCTTGACCATAGTAACATGTTTCTCATTAGCCATAGATGGAAAACAAATATAATTTAGTTTCAAGTTTTAAACATATTTTGGTCTTCATTTTTTGCTTATAACTAAACAAAGTGCATATCCTCTTACTGTGAATTCAAAAGAAGAAAAAAGAGATTGATCAGATTCCCATCTAAAGCCAAATGCAAAGTATCTGTATTGCCGACAAAACAAAACTCCAAAAACAACTAAGTGAATTGTTGGCTGGATAATCATGTAATCATAAAATATCCCAGTTGTGACTCTGTTATAGCAATTAAAATGGATGCAGCTGAAAGGAATCCAGCACAGAAACAGCAGGGAAGCTACAACTTCCTCAGATGTGGTCCTTGGAGCCCACGTGTGGACTGAGATGTCTAACCAAGCAGATAAGGAGCCTGGTCTGTGTGTCAGGAGGCAGACATCCCTCCTTGTATACCTCAAGGATTACGTCCTATCTCATACTCCAAACAGACCAGCGCCACTGCCCACCACGCCACCTGTTTCCTCTCATCCTAGACGAGAAGGTGATGATCAGGGAAGTACAACTGGTTCACACTCTGCATCCCCCCCCACTGTGGACAGCAGCCTCACAGTGTTATAAAGTGATACAAAATTGGGTTTTGTTTGAGTTTTAACACTTTTTTTAATTTGATCTATTTAACAGGTAAATGTAAATAATATCAACGGAAACGTCAGGAGGATCAGGTTTGTGATTATAGTTTTCATGTTACGGCCCTTGATGTTCCTTAAATGTGATTTCAGCTGTAAATGTGCAGTTACATCATTGAACTACAAGGCAATTCTAGCTCATGCCCTTTTCTAGTGGTGTCCTTCAGTCAGATCTTACATCCATAGAAGCCCTGCTCAGAAAGCCCCTTTTCCCCCACGCACTGAAAGATTAATGTTTATGATGATTTGATTGATTTGAGTATTTCAGGATTACAAACCACCATTGGTGTGCATGCTCCAGTGAGGAGTAATTAAAGAGTGATTAAAAAGGACAGTCTGAGACATTAAACACCGCTGTACACTGAATTTTGAATAGAAAGGAGAGGATGAATGAATTTTCCCCACTGCAAGCCATCAATTATATATAACTTCATCCCCTCTGAGGAAATCTACCTGTTTAAATAGATGCTGTGATTATTTGACACCCCCAGGGCTTTTTGTATGAGTGTGTGAGTGCATCTGAGTGTGTGATGTTTCTCATTCCACCTGCACTGATGCAGAATATCAAGAAGTGAATAACATGCTGAATTCAGTTTTATGTTCTCAAGATGGACTCATGCATTAAATTGATGTCAGATATTTTGTCTCACTTGTTCATTGACCTTTGCCTCATTGTTTTGCTGGCATGCAGGAAGCTGTGTGAAAGAGATCGTTTTTTCTTCCCATTGGGAGTTCAACAACTTCAACAATGTGAACCTTATTTTGGCGTGTCGGTGAGACAATTACACTTTTGCCACTTGTGTTACAACCCAGTCTGCTAGAATTTCTGTTATATACAGGAAACATATTTGCCAAGATGCAAAATGTTTAACCTTAAAGGGGAACTCAGTGCATTACATTATGGGTAATGTAGGTTACGACAAGGAAGGTGAATGTGTGGAATAAACCTGATATATCTCTGCTTCTGCTGCATTGATTTTAATGTTTTTTTTGTTTAAACTGGCCTCTCGTGAGTCTGACAGTGTTATAGGAGTGCAAAGCTAAATCTGTGGTGTAGCCTGTTAGCACATTTGCGAAGCCTTCACTGACAACATATTTTATTCGTATTTGCAGCAGCTATATCCTGCTTGTAGCAGCTAAAGCATGATTGGCGTTTTGTTTTATGGTTTTGTTCAGATACACACAGCACATGGTTATCATTAGAGACAGGTTGTCGTCTTGCTTGCATTTAAAAGCAGTCAACAGAGAGTTGAAACATGAGCCACTGTGGTTTTAACTGAAACGATAATGCTGCCTAAGCCTAACCACACCTGCGCCTCAGAATGTAAAACCTGGTCTATGATGCCCTGCGCTTCGTACGTGTCCATCAGAATGTATTTGTCAGAAGACATTTGTAGTCGCCTATTTAAACATCATTTCTAGAAGACAACGTTGTGAAAACAGCACCACATTACGCTTATTTCAAATGAAGATTAATTGAAATCAACAGTTATTTTAGAGTTAACTGTTCCTATCCCACCGACACACACATCAATAGACTTTCTTTTCTATTTATGTCCACAATGTTAGCAGAATGTTTCTAAGAGCAGCTTGACTGACGTGTAATGCAAATGCTGATTGACGGCTCCTCCTGTCATCCGCTCGTTTTTTGTTTTTGCCACCTGTTTAGCTTTCTTCATACTCTTTGCGTGTGCACATATGCACACACACACACACACACAAACAAACACATACAGATATAGGTCAAATATTAAATACCGATTTAGAAAAGCACAGACATTTAAAGCAGATTTGCTTTCACCATGTTCTGCAAGCAGCTGGGAGAAGAATGCTTAATCAGACAAACTGTTTAATGTCTCTTGTTGCTGCAACGTCCAACAAACAATACATATTCCCTCCCCAAGTCATCAGAGGAAAAAATATTCTACTGATTTAAATTCATGCACTGTGCATGCACATACGAGCAAATCACACAGTATTCAGGATGGAGAACAGAGGTATTAGGCTCGTCTTATGTCTGTCTGTTCCGCCAGGGGCTTTCCAAGAGGCATCTCAAATATTCACAAACATCCATCAATGCCTCAAAGGGTCAGAATCTAGCCGCGGTCACACAGAATTACACACACACACACACACCACACAGGCTGCCTCTGATTCACACTCACATGTATTCTGCAGGCCTCAGAGAAAAAAAATGATAAAAAGAAAGTGATTAAAGAAAACTCCAGGAACCAAAAAGAAACTCATTGAATTTGTTTGCCACATTTTATGTGTGTTTGTGTGTGTAAACACCTCAAGGACTCTTAGTGTCTTGGCAAAAAATATATTCTTCATACTGTGTGTGTGTGTGTGTGTGTGTGTGTGTGTGTGTGTGTGTGTGTGTGTGCGTGAGACGACAACATTTAATGTTATGTGTCTGAAAGTGTGAGGTTGAGGGTTAAGGCTTCCTGTAGTTGTGTGGATTTGTGTGGGTCGGCCTTAACGAATCTGATTATATGATCATGCTCCTGTTTCACTTTAGTGCTCACAATATTGCTCTGCCCTCATAATTTCCCAGTTGCAAATATCGAAGAGAAGGAAGGAGGGATAACAAATGCAATCAAAACAGCTAATCATTGCTAATCATGGCTGTGGTTTGGAGAGAGCGTTTTCTTATGCTTATGGAAACAAATGCGATGACGCTACAGGGATTCACATGTTGTTGGTGAAAAGCAGTGCTCTCTTTTCTTGCTTGTTAGGTCGGCCTCTTCTCACTCAGTCTCTGGTGAATGTGGCCAAGGGCGCCTGCTGACTATCACTGAGATCCTCATTCATTAACCTGGCATTTGCACAAAACAATACTTCAGACACACCTACACGTTTGCACATGCAGACACACACCGTGACAGCAAACAAACACACTCAACAAGGCTATAGAGCGGGAGGGGGCATGTGTGCAAACAAGCATAGGTATGACAACAGACATATAACATCTAAGCACTGATGCCGCTTCACACACACACACACACACACACACACACATGTCATTTAAATGAAAGAATCTTGATTTTATTTTTTTCTGGCAGTTCCAGCCCTCTGCAGACCTTTTGTCAACCTGTGCCCTTTAAATTTTTCAGCCATTCAGCCAATAATCAAATTCTGCACCATCAGCCCTGCATTAAGAGGGAGAGGAAGGGCAAGAGGGGAGAGAGAGAGAGAGAGAGAGAGAGAGAGAGAGAGAGAGAGAGAGAGAGAGAGAGAGAGAGGAATGGAGAGAAAGAATGAGCTATGACAGTTCGTTTCTCACTGGTACTTAGAATGTAGGTACACTGGAGTATCGAGAACAAAGAACAAGGGAGAAACAATTGGATATTTTAGATTAAAAAAAATAATTAAATAATGATTGTAAACACTGGGAACCAATAACCTACATTACAATATACTACCAAAAGGAAAGGGCCTTTGGAAAAATCTCACCAAATTCAAATTCAGGATTATTGAAGAACATATAAAATATATGGTTTTCACCAATGATGGGGTGCAGCAATGTAGTTTTGGGGTAGGAAGCTTAAAGAAAAGTAACAGTAGGATTTGTCAATGGAGTACAGCAACATTCTTAATGGGGAAATAACAGGTTAAATGCTGTCCCACTGCATAGTGCAGTATGCAAGACTAAAGGGGACAGTCCTTTTTCTGTTCGAGCATTATAGCTTTGATGAGTGCTATATAAACAAACATATTATTATTATTATTATTATTATTATTATTATACATATTATTATAGGTGCAGTCCCATGGTACAGCAATGGATGAAGTCCAATAAAACTAAAGGCTTCTGACGTGTGCTCATGGCAGTTATTAGGTAAGGTTGCCCTCACAGCCACAGAGATATTGCAGGAAAGCCTCTGGCATTGCACTTGTTAAGGAGCCAAATGAATCATCACAGCAGCCCAGACAGCCTGCAGAAATCCCCAGGGCAACACAGCAGACACCCACAGTGGGTCACTATGAAAGGACCATATCCAAGTAAACCTTACTTGTGTGTGAAGAGGACAGAACGACACACACACACACACACACACACACACACACACACACACACACACACACACACACACACACACACCTGCATTTTGGCAGACAGATGGAAAAGATTATTAAAAAGGCTGTGGGCAACCGTGCCTATGTACCTGATGCCTTAAACCCCTCAGTAAAGTTTTATAAATCCAAGTCCAGTCCCCTTGTCCTGACCCGTCACCTCATGTTGGTAAAAAAAACTCGAGTGAGCTTAACCCTTCAGTGCAGATGTAGCTGTTATAGAGAAGAACCTACACCTGCTCTTTTGTCTGGTCACAATATAGCTAAATACAAAATACACACTGAAATAAAACAAACAATAAAATGTGAACTGTATTTTAAAGCGTTAATAAAATTGTAAATTGGCAGCAGGGGACTTACCAGCTTTTGTGGAACCACAGGGAAGAATAAAGCTTAATTAATTAATTTTATTTCCTGCATGACAGAACTCTATGCTGCTTTAGCAATGCAAACATTATTACACCCCCAACTGCCAAAGTGCAATCACACATACACACACACACACACACACACACACACTATGCATATGCTGACCTACTGATTTGCAGTTGTGAGAGTTAAAAGTGTGAAGTAGAAAAAAAGGTGATTTCTGTAGCCCCTGTTGGTGCACAATTAAACCACTTCCTCACCAGGCCAAACCTGATGAAAGCCTCGAAGCAGCATGTTTGTGACATGTTTGTGACATATTTGTGATGTAAGTAATGTATGTATTTGAAGTGTATTTTAAATCGTGTGTCACATATTTGCCACTGACACAAGGGTGAGTTTCCTGTTCCGGTTCTTTTTTGACAGTTGAATCTGTTGTCCCCCTGCGTGTGTGTGTGTGTGTGTGCGGGGGGCTATAATGAAGGAAATGAAAGTCATCTTGAAAGATGGTAAAGCCTTTCAGTGTGTGTGTGTGTGTGTGTGTGTGTGTGTGTGTGTGTGTTGGGGGGGGGGGGT
>JAVQJL010015514.1:0-11290 GCA_036024295.1 Nannoperca obscura
CCACCACTCCCCCACCACCCCCCCCCGCCACCCCCCACCACCCCCCGCCGGGCCGGCGCAGGATAGCTATCATGAATGTGAAGGCCGAGGGAGGCAGGATAACTCCTCTATTTTTAAGATGTATTTATTTTTTTATAGATTTCTATTTGGTTTATCATGTGAAGTTCACCGCTCCGCTCTCTCTGACGCCGGCCCCAGAGGAGCCCAAGGCAGATTCCAGTGCACTGTGACTCTCAATAAATCCAGCCAGCATGAAATCTCAAGGAGCTAACGTGGAGAAGAGAGCCAATCTGCCTGTTTACACCATCTCATCTTACACAGAAGCCTTGGCGCCTGAACCCCCCACCCACCCGCCCCCCCAACATGTTTGCAGAAGTGTTCATGCTGAACAAAGTGATTGTATCATCTGGGCCTACTCTTCCATTTGTGTTGCTGCTTCTCCTGAAACCCGTTTCAAGCTGTGTCACCCCCGACTCGGGCGAAGTTTGAAAAATGGAAGAAGGGAACCATGCAAAGTGGACATATTCTCCAGCCTGCCGTAAAATAACCGGGGGATGGACCATTAGCCATTTGCTGCTACCGACCGCGTTGCAGATCTGGCATCTGCACAAACAGAAGGTCACGAAAAACTTAACAAAAGAACGGCACACAGAGGAAATAATGTTAAAAACAAGACAAGCTGATCCCAGATCAGACCTTCCTCGTGATGACTCGACTAAAATGCCAGCATCACCTACCTCTCCCTGGTGTTAGCCCACCGTTAGCGAGGGGCAGGGCGGACCAGACATGTTCCACCACTTTTCCAAGACACAAACCGGTCAATTTGTCACCCAGTGAGGAGGTTGAACCTTTAATTAAAGTGGAGAGCTGCCGCCATCAGGGCCCGGCTAAATGTCACATGATAAATAACGGCAGAAGATCTGAAAAGCTGCCGTGGAGTTTCCTTCACTCGAGGGGATAAAAGGCCACACACATTACAGGGTAACTGCATATCAATATGTTAAATAGGTTCAATTGTATAAATTGATTAAATGACCCAATTGCGATCCAGCCATGCTTCAAAGACCCTGTTGTTTGAGCAGTGAATGTTGACAATGTCACGTAGGCCGGCTGTTAATGGACACCAAGCATAGAGAATGTGGCGGTGAGTGACATTATGAAAGTAGATGATGGGTTTCTGAGCAGTTCATTCTCTGAATGCAATCGATAGCTCTGTGTCTAAACGCTCGGGCAGAAATTACACTTCAAGGCATATTGCACGGGGGGGGGGATGACACCGCCATGAAAACGCATTGCTATGGACACTATTAGAAACGATTGGCTAATTACATCCACGAGGAATCTGGATTCTTTATTGGTCCTTCACATTTACCGCCGAGAAATGGCAGCGTGCGGGAGACCTAATGCAGCCTCCAATATGATCTGTGCATAAATATAGTGCGGCAGGCGGGGGGGGAACTGTCTGACTGTACAATCCAATATATCCAGAAGATATCCAGAAGCCTGTTGTCTGATACCAAGTCATTTGTGGAGGTACTGACAAGCCCCTTTGTCCCCCCCCACCACCCTCACCCCCCGATCTGCACAGCATCAGCATATATTTTCAAAATTGGTTCATTTCACTCTGCTTCTTATCAGGCAGCTTAATCTTGACCCTTCAAATCTCTAAAATTATCGCCCTGTCTCTTGTCTTCCCTTCCTCTCGGAAACCCTCGAATGTGCTGTCAATTCCACTAAATTCCTCTCTCATCTTTCAGCACTTGATCCCCTAATCTTGCTTTTGTGTCACTCACTCGACGGAAACTCTTCCTCTGTAAGTCAGTGCTTAAACGCGGCTTCACCCCCTGTTTTCACGCCACGTCGTGCGTCTCCGCTCGATACAACGATGATGTTGAACAACAGCCATATTTACATATTTGATCATTTGACAAACCCTTCCTGAACATTATCACATATTCTTTTAAAACAAGCTCAACAAGTCAGTTTTTTTTTTTTTTTTTTTTACAAATGTCAAATGTAGCCATATTGCATTCTGGGAAACTAATGACAAACAAAATTAAATATATTTGTACTTTCACATTTATACATGCACATTATATTCTCATTTAACTTATTGTTAAAAATATATTTTACTCACTACTCACATGTACTTTACCCTCACATGTACGTTCACCCTCTCATCTTTTTAAACCCGTCTTTTAAAGAAATGTAATAATTGCATGTTGAGGAAACATTAATTCACTCATGGCTGTATGTTTGGGTAATTCAGAGGGCTTGGTTGAGGTTAGAGACAGACTGTAACCTTTGCTAAATATTGTTAAATGTCACACAAGACAATCTTTTTACTTAAACATTTTGCTTTTCTCCAAATACAGCTCCTTAGCTACAGATTCTTAGCAGCCGAAAATAACCTGCACTTTGTATGTCCAACATCCATGAGACATATGAGATAATCATAAATGATTATTATCATTTATGTTCCTCCCTGACCCTCCTCGCTATGTTTGACATCGTTTGTTTCCAAATGCACTGAACGAACGCAAAGACGAGCACAACGGCAGTTTGTCGAGAACATGTCGAAACCAACATGTGATGCAGACTCGAGAAACGTTTAGACCAGAGACAGAAACAGGCTCAGCCAATTACTGTAGCCTCTACATGTCTTCATAGCTCAATACCCCACAGCCTTGTTGTAGTTTGTGTGCTTCATCCCCTTCCATGCTGCTTGGTAACTGGACAACCACCTGCTCCACCTTCTCAGCCAATCACAGCCACAACCACCGCCCTGCACTCTACGTACTTTATCTCACATGTAGTCGTATTCTCCTGCTACATACACGTGTTTCTTATTAGTTTAAAAGTAGATATATGAAAGTGATATTTAAAACGTATATTTCTAAGGATGCCAGCATAGAAAGAACAGACGTACGTGAGAGGCCCAGAACACATTACGCTGTTCAGCTCTTTGCATTTTTTGGAAGCTTTGTCTCTGCTGCATGAGCTTCTCAATGTATAATGTAAAACTCATTACTTTGTCGTATGTTGGCAGAAGGTGCTCTCTTCCTCTGACATCCTAATCAACTGATACAAATACTGTTAATAATTCAAGCCTCATTGGTGTACTTAATCTACCTCATTTTCTAATCTTCCTAATAATTCATTTGTTCAGTGATTAATTACACTCATTTATGCCATGTGAAAACAACATTTGTTTTTAATTGTGCATGTCAAAAGAATTTTCCAGCCATCCCATTTATGCTCACACTGGGTGTTTGGAGCTTTGGTCACCGCAGGGTTCCCCCACGTTTAGCTTTTCTCTTCGACTCCTCTACATCCGCCAGCGATCAGATTTTCCACCATTGCTCCATATGTGGCATCACAGTTAATTACTCAAGAGAAATTGGCTGAAGACGCGGCAGAACAGCAGGTGAGGAGCTCCAGCCCAGAGCTAAACCAACACTAACTGGTCAAGCTCAGCTGCCCTCGCTCCTCCACTGCCTGAGACGCGCTGGATGAGCTCGTTCATGCTGTTTGGCCTTCATTACAGATCAGGGAAGGTGCAATTAGCAGAACCCCCCCCCACCAGTTTATAATTACCTTAAGACACCCACTTAAACAGGGAACCTTATAAATCAGTTCCCGTTGCCTATCACAGCCCTGGACGCTACGTTCTGCCAACAGATGTCAGCTGCAGCCACGGACAGGCCCCTCGGTGGCAGTGACAGCCAACAACACTGTGAGCTCGTCTAATGAATAAGAATGGCCTTTGGGTTTGGCTTTACAGGGGTTTTTGCCTCAGGTTTATGTCTGTATTTCTAGTGAATTGAGAACTGAGAATGAAAACGCAACAAAAGGTCAATTAAGAGTTGACGGAAAGCAACAGATTACAGTTTGTTTGATGTTGTCCCCCGTGTCTTGAGACATTTGTGCCAGTTTTACTGACATATTATTTCCAATTTACAAATGCAAACAGCAGGTGGGAAGGTGCAAAGTGATGGGTCATTTATTTCAGGCTAATTCTTAGATGGAGGTGCCTTTTAGGGCTTTTTGTGAGTGTGTGTGTGTGTGTGTGTGTGGGGTGGTGCATTTGCATACATCTGCACCTGGAGAAGTTAACGACCTATGAAAAACATTATTTGCAGATAGAATAGTCTTTATTGGACGACTGCTGTGTCTCAATTATTGTGAGAGTATTTTGGGTTTGGAGTGGTGGTGGGGAAATGTAACACAAAGCAAACACAGTATCATACAGACAAATCCTCCAGAAGGCTCCCATCAACAAAGCACAGATCTGGCATGTTTTATTAGGGCGATTGGAGGGGGGGGGACTTTAGTGTAGTTTCAATAGCCGTTCCAAAAGAGCAAAGGAGATCCTGTGCATTTGAAAAGTCTTACTTCTATTGTCTTTAAAACAGTTGGTTGTTGTATTTAAAACACAGTTTGACTGTGAGAAATAATGGAATACCAGAACAATTTGATTTAAAATAATTGAATTGGGTAAATAAAACACAGCTAACGTTTTATTTTAAAGCGCTTGTGAACAGCTTGACCTTGACCAGAAGAAAGACGCAGCTGGATGCATGTATGCCACAGATTCCTTTAAACAGACAGAGGAACACCGGTCACGCACAGATAACATTCCCCGTCCCTGGACCTGCATTTTTAAACGCACCGAAATCCAGTTCTGAGGAGACCACCTCACCTCATCTCACTCGTGTTTGCTCCAAGGAAACATATTGCTCGAGTACCTGCAGCAACACGATAAAACCCACTTGACTGTGTGGAAAATCAACACCGCTGTAACGATGAATATCTCTCTAAAAATAAACCTGAATGAATCTCAGAGGTTTAATGAACAAAGTTTGCACGGAGGGAATTTATCTTATTGGAAAGATGAATACGCTTTCAAGGGATGCATACTGCCAAGACATAAATGTCTTTTCAAACAGTAAAAGAGGCTTCATATCTTCCATTGAGAGAGATTCATGCAGAAAAAAAAGAATTGCTCTGCTGTCTCAGTTTAAAGTCTCACCACAAGAAACACAGGAGGAGAAGCAGGAACACTGCCTGCATGAAGCATCGTGGGGCACATTTAAGGGCACTGCTGCAGAGAAAGTGCAACAAGGCGAGCTTCATCTAGCAGGAAGTGATCTGTGTGAGGCACTCTGGATTTCTCTTCACAAAGTTCTGCTGACACGTTTGATAAACTGATACGCTGCCCTAAACCGCTCCCCGTAACTCCGACCACGTGGTTATTACTGTAACCTCGAAGACCTAAATCTAACCAAACACGAACCGTAGAGGTGTCACATCCTGAAGTGGATGCTTGTGAAGACAAATCCTGCCAGAAAACTCTTTTACAAAATGACCTGTTTAGCTCTTTCATGTGGAGGACTTGTTGCTTGTTGCTCAGGACATACAGCGTCTTCAACCTGATTAGAAAACTTCAGAAATGGGACACACAATCCTCTTAGGCTTGACAGTGACAACTGTCACTAATGCAACCTGCTCCTGACACACCACAAACAGGCAGATACAGACCTACACTCCTTGGATATCTAGATGACATCTTTTATTGTTGACACGCTTGTCTGAGCTCATCTGAAAAATGTTATTAACCGTAACTTAATTTCACCTTCCTGTCATCAGAGAAGTAAAAACCCATCAGGGTATCAGTGTGGAGAGAGAACGTCAGCCGCGTTTCTGATTCTCTTTTTCACTTTTTCTTTTCTTTGAGAGGCCGCGAGCGAGATTGCTTTCAAAACTACTGCTATTCTCCCCGAAAGTAATGACAGAGAGAGAGACACATTCACGGTCTAACCCGCCCGTACGGCTTTTATTTGGCCTCGGCGACGACTATCACAAAGATAAGAAATGATTCAACATGAGAAAAGTCTGGTCAGCTCTCCTGCGTATGTTTACCTTGTTTATAATTCTTATTCTATATTCTGTCACCATCACTTGATTAACTGGCGATTAGTCTTTTACTGTCATTTCATCTGGAAAACAAGGAAAACATTCTGTGTAGAAAGATTATTTGAACCCTTTTCCCAGTGAAGTCTTACCAAAAGGTCCATTTACTAGCCGGTCTGGAGCTTTCGATCATATCACATGATCAGCCCAGCTGTCATGGCATTGTAGGTGTTTAAATTTCCATTTTCCTGTGTGAACACTTTGAGTACTTCTCGCTCATGTTGACTTAAAAGCTCCAGAACAGCTCCTGAATCGACCCGGTGCTCCTGCAAAGACTCGACTGCCGTTTCCAAGGTCAGGGACGAAGAATGAACCCCAGCTTTTAAGCCAACGCAGATTGAAGTCCTTTAAGTGCCCAGAAAAATGGAAATGTTGAACATCTCCAATCCCCCGACAACTGGTCTAATTGCGTCTGCTGATGAAGACAGAATTATATGACTGAAAGCTCCAGAACAGCTACTGAATCGACCTTGTGGTGAGATTGTTTTCTCAGCTTTGAACTTCAACTTGTTCCAAATGTTTCTAATTTTAAGTTGAATTTTCCCACAATTTGCATGCAGCAATGCTCCGTTTTCTTTCTTCTTTCAAAACACAGACTCGTTTTTAGAAACTTAAACTTTATGCGTGACTGTTTCTGTACTGGCAGCATTTTCACTAGTTTCAAAAAGAAGTCTTTAAGGACTCAAATTATAGACAAAAATTGGAAATGATTAGCTGGATCATTTTTGCAGGGTGATTGTTTGGCTTCTTGCAGATATTCTGGTTCCCGTTCTATTGAAAATGTTTCGGCACACACAATGTCTTCACGAACTACAGATAAAAATGAGCTTTTAGTTATATCTGGTACAATATAAGTGTTTATGGTGCATTGTCCCTTCTAAAACAAACAATAAAAACACTTTTAAAAACCCTAAATATTGTTGCTCTGCCTGGTTTATTTCTGCACGAGTCCTGTACAACATTATTTGGCCGATGAGTTGCTGTCATTTGGCCGTTATCTTCTGCTTTTAAGGCGAGTAAAGTCTGTTGTTTTTGTCCAAATCGAACACATAAAATTGCTTCAGAAGACTTCACAATCTGTGCAACGCGTTTTGTCCTTATAGTCTCAATTCACACAAGGGAAATTCTACGAAAAAGCATTTTAAAAAGGAGAAAACATTGGGTCAAAAATCACAATAAAGATAAACAAGGACAAATATTAGGTAAATAAAGCACCTGTAATATTTATATTAGTAAGTAATAAGTGCTTTTCGGTTTCTTTTAAACATCCTCGGTGTAAATATTCGTCTCTGTCTGACTCTGTTGGTGTGTGTGTGTGTTATGATTGCCTCTGGTTCATCTGTCACAGTTACTACAGCTGGACACTTCACATTTGGAGGTCAGGGAGAAGTAAAGGCTTTACCCTCTCGTTGATTCCCGGTGACACTCGGCGCCGCGCTCTGTGTCCCGCTGACGGAGGCGAAAGCAATCTGTTTTCGACACTTCCTGAACCCCACTTTGTCTAAACTGCCGTCCTGAAACACCAATTTACTCATTCCCCTCCAATCAGCTGTCACTGTGTCATTATTTAGGCCCGACGTGACATGCTCACCTTCTATTAGCGGATGATGTTATGTTTCTTTGACAGGTCAAAACCTGACAAATGATTTAGCATCGTGACCCGTCAGCCTGCACCGCCTCTCGTGTTGAGCCGGGCTGTTTGCAGCTGGTCTGAAATCTGGGATATTTGTATGTGGTTTTCTTGCCTCCAAGAAATGGATTCAAGCTTTAGTCAAGAATCACTTACACACCGCATCAACTTCATTTGTCATTTCTCTTTTTTTTTTTTATAACTCGCTCAATATTAGAAAATTAAATGACCTTTTTTTCCTCACAAAGTTTTGTGAGAAATTATAGGTTTCTATGGTTGACAAGACAAAGCAGGACAAATAAATCAATACAAAGCAAATGAAAGCAAATTGAATCTATTAAAGCAAAATTACAGAGAGGGGGGGGGGGGGGATCACCCAAATGCAACGTAACCCACAGAGACACGGCCGCAGACAATTAATGACAGAGGGAGCAGAAAGGTGCTGGCTCATTAAGCCTGGCCAGGCCTGTGCATGCAGACAAGGCCACCAGCCAGACCAAAACAGACCAGCACAAACCAGTCTGCAGCCCCGCAGCCACGCAGGGACGCAGCCTTCTACCTGCAGCCACCGGAGGCTAAACACCTGGGATGTGTTTGATTTAGCAAAAATGTTGCTCCAAAATAAACGAATAAAACAAAACAGAAAAAAGGAGAGGAAATTAGAAAAGATGAGCCTCCTCCGTCCCCTCAGCACCTCCCACGTCCCCGCGCCTCCTCCCGTACCTGAGGAATGCCAAGCAGCAGGGTGCCAAGGAGGACCTTCACATCAGTGTGAGCCAGCGAGGGGGGCTCTCCTGGGCAGCGATGAGTAATTAGCACTAATTAGTGGCAGTGATTAACCGCACTGGGGAACGTGGGGGCCGGAAGGGAGCAGATTGATGGAGCTGGCCCTCCTAACCCATGGAGGCTCCACTGCATCTTAAGTAGGGGGGTGGGGGGGGGTGGATGGGCGTGGGGGGCTAGCTGTGGCTGCCAGCCAGATGCTACTATGGCCGTAAATAAAAGGTGGAACATGCATCGAGCATCCTTAAAGCCATTTGAACAACAGGGAGGTGAGAGCTGATGTGCAGCTACTGAAGCAAAAGTCTCCAATCAAAGGCCGTCAATTCATTACACCCTGAGGCAGGGTTATCCAAATGGTGGTCCATGGGTCGAACCGGGCCCTTAAGTCATTTCATGAAGGTCCTTCGAGTGATTCTGAGCAGCTAATTGAAAACCACATCGATTTATTTACCCAATAAAATGTGTATGTTAATTTCCACCAGTAACAGAATAAATGATCGGTTATTAGTACTTACAGATACGTCACTCACTATGTTTACATGTTTACCTTCACTGTACCTTTCTGTGAAGTCCATGTTTACATGCAGCCGCTCAGAAGTCACATTTCTCCCAAATACCCTGAGCATCTAGGAACAGTGGCTTTATTCTCCCGAACACTGGAGGTACGTTTGGACAGGATGGAGACCTGCTTTGTCAGAAACCATGCACATACACCTAGAAGCTGCACTAATCAATATGTTTATAGTCAAGTCTCTGCAGTTCCCCTCGGCTCTCAGCTGGATGTTTTGGTTTCACAGCCCACAACGTCACTGTCGGTTGGCTCAGTTTCCAGATGCAGACAACAGACGTTTTCATTAAAAAGCTCCAGAAACCGGCTGCGTGCTACGTGACAGCGACAGCAGCCGTAGAGCCAGATACTTAACAAACATTACTCCACCGCAAAATCTCAGAAGGAAACCTCCCATCAAACTTTTCTTTTTGCATGCAAAAGAAATGTGACACAACTAATGTGACAGTATTTATAACATAATGGTGATGAGCGCTGCTTGGATGGGGCCTCCTGGTAAATCTTGCCTGGGGCCCCAATAAACTCTGGAGTCGTCACTGTGCAGAGCTAAATGAAGAGAAAATACTGGACTTGAATGCATCATACATAACAAATGACTCCAAATGAATGATGTTGCTGCTCAGTGTCTGCTGCATGTGTAACTAAGCAACTGTTTGGTAAATTTGCAATATGAGCTCAAGAACACAGAAGGCCAGATTGGGGTTTAAACACAATATAATAAACACTTACATATGCCTATTAAAGACATGAGGTCCACATCCAGATGTTCAACAGCGTAAGAAGTTCTGCCCAAATAAAGGTGCATCTAACAGACCAGTTGATTCAATAAAGAGGCCGACTGTATCATCATTTACCAGGAAGAAAGATCGGGATACATACGTGGGGAATATGATTTATTATTCCTACTAATTAATCGAAAACATGAATTATGTCACAGCAGTCAGCCGAGAGGGAAGGAAGACGCTTTTTATAAATAGTCTTTGCCATCTTCCTTTTGCTGCATTGTAATGAAAGCTAGATTAAAGTTGGACTCAGTGAGCTATAGTGTTACACCTCGCATACACAAATCAATGCCTCTGCTAAAATTAAAATACCTCAAGGTGTGTGTGTGTGTTTTCTTTTTAAATGAAGTGACACACACACGTTAGTTTCTCCACATGGCTTGAAAACAAATGACATGATAACTACACGACGGGGCCAGGTTGAGAAGCTTTCTGAGCCTTTGTGGCAAAACAAGCGGGACGTGGCGGCGCTTGATTTTAAACATCAATGACTTTAATTAGTGTCATTCTACGATCACCAATAATAGTCGTGAGATGTTGCGAAGCTCTGCCTCTGACAGCCGCGCGGATCTGTGGCGATGCAGGGGGCTCTTAACAAGATAAGCCCTGAAATCAGCCAGCCTGATGGAACATTACCTGAACAAGAGTGCTGATGAAAATGACTGTAGTGTCAGGCGGCTTGGAAACAACTCAAGTGTTGTTCGCACGTCTTGTGGTGAAACAAGCCAACAGCACAAGCAGCACTACTCCGGATAATTCCCATCACTTGTAGGGCTGAGAAAGAGGGATCATCCCTTTGTATGTAAATGATCCATCTGAATCTTTGGATCTCTGGGACAGGAAACGGGGGAGATAAAAGTATTTGCCATTTAACAAGGAAACAGATTAAACAGGCGACTCAAATCCTGTCTGACTGTTTTTTTTTTGTGCTCAGGAAACACTTGACTGTTAGTCTTCTTTTATTTATTTCAATAAGGTTCTACAAAAACACCAAAAAGCAACAGGAGATAAACACACACACACACACACACACACCCCGCTGCATTTTTCATGTGCTTTCAGGGTTTCAACGACTTCTCGTCCACGTGGAATCAAACGTTCAGTTTCAAAGTTCATCCCTGACCTTGCAGGTAACAAAACAAACTCACCTCAAGGTCCATTTGGCCACCATTGTGGAGCTTTTGACCATGTTGCATGATCTTCATCAGCAGATGGAACTGAATGATGGATATGGAGACGGACAGAAACGAGTGTATATATATCACCTGCTATTTTTTTCATTTTATTAATTGTACCTTGAAGAACATGTGATGGTAGAAAGTTGAAGAACAGCTACTAAAATCTACCCTGAGATAAGATTTTATTTGTGTCAATCCCGTCGGTTCCCACTGAAGACAATAATCTTTCAGACGAGAAGATGCTTCAGGCTTTAGATGCACAGATAGAAGTTGTTAATGCAGTCAGTTCATTGTTGCTTTTGGTTCTTTCGTGGGATTTGTCGTCATCAGCCTCATTCCTTTAAAGAGATGCGTGAATTCAAATGTGTTTTTAAAT